>PVJH01007022.1:13275-85990 GCA_004026705.1 Nesogale talazaci | reverse complement strand
TGTGTTTAACAGCCACTATTCTCTCTCTCTCTCTCTCTCTCTCTCTCTCTCTCTCTCTCTCTCTCTCTCTCTTTCATTTCTGCGGTGAGTAGCAGGTCCCCAAAAGGCTGTAACTGATGGCAGGCCCTTATTTATTTATTATCCATCAATTATCTATCTATTTATTTTTGTCCCAGTACAGCCTATAGTATCCTTGTACTACACATTCTTTGAAGACCACTTAAATATCACCTGCTCCGCCACTGCCCGCCCAGCCCCTGTGATCTCCTGGAAGGTGTCTGAGTCGGGGATTGAGAACAGCACAGAGAGCCTCTCTCACCCCAATGGGACCACATCCGTCACCAGCATCCTGCAGGTCAAAGACCCCAGCAGTCAAGTGGGGAGGGAAGTGGTCTGCAAGGTGCTGCACCTGGGCACTGTGACTGAGTTCCGGAAAACTTTGAGCAAAGGTAAGGGAAGGTGGGTGATTTTGACTGTGGTCACAGAGCTCTGCACTTACCTGGAGGGTAGTGCCTCCTGCAGAGCCCTTTTCCGCCCCAACAAGTGGGATTCCTCAGGAAGGGGAGGGGAAGCAAATGAAGCAGTCATCTATCTCCCATATGCTCTTGTTGAAATTCACTCATTCATTTGTGCTGGCATTCCAACAACTTTTGCTGAGTGTCTGCCGTGTGTCAAGCCCTGGGTTGAGATACAACAGTGAACAAGCCTGTCCCTGCCCACAGAGAGCTTCAAGTCTCCCAGGGAATAGAGGGCAGTGACTGGGCAGTTGAAGAGCACCTGCGAGGTCAGTGTTTTCAGTAGAGTGCTCTGTAGAGGTCTGGGAGTAGAAGAAGGCAGTGAAGATTTCCTGCAAGTGATATACCTGATGAACTCAATGATCACCTACACTGTGGGAAAGAACCCAGTAAAGGAGCTGCTCTGAGGGGTCTTTTAAAACAAAATGCCTCCCATTCAAGACCCCTTTCACTCTCTGGGGTTTCTATCTAAACTGCTCTTTGGGTGCCTTGCTTACATGGAAGGAAGATGCTGGGGGAGACAATAAGAGGACCAGTGGTTTTTGAGATCAGATCTTTTAAAGATGACAGTGAGAGCGTTGAAGCACTCACCAACGACCTCCCCTGGAACACGGCTTCTCTTTTCTCTCTGTAATTAGGAGGGCAGCATTTTGCATAGCAAAACCTGGGCAGAGCTGTCCTGCACAGGCTTACAAGTGGCAGTCATCTCTAATGGGTATCTCTATAGGCATTTCCAGTGTTCCTGAATAAAAAGCAGATGGACCGGAAAGTGTATATTTGGGGAGATTTAGTCAAAGAAACATTGTTGCCATTGTACATTTTTAAAAAATCACTTTATTGGGAGCTCTTACAGCTCTCATACATCCATTGTGTCAAGCACATTTTTACATATATTGCCATCACATGTTTTGAAAACATTTTTTTTCTACTTGAGCCCTTAGTATCAGCTTCCGTATTCTTTCATTCCTTCCCCACCCTTCCTTCCTCATGAACTGTTGATGATTTATAAATTATTATTTTGATATCTTACATCAACCCTTCACCCACATTTCTCTTGTTCATCCCCCTTGAGGTGGTATATGTCAATCATTGTGATCGTTTCCCCCTTCCTCCCTCCACCTTCCCCTTTCCCTCCTAGTATTGTTACTTCCATTATTATTCCTGAGTGTTTTATATGCTCTGAATTCCCTGTGTCAAGAGTTCTTATCTGTACCAGTGTATATGCTCTGGTCTAGCTGGTTTGTAAGGTAGAAACAGGGTCATGATAATAGAGGAGAAGAAGCATTAAAGAAGTAGAGGAATATTGTGTGCTGTGGCAGTGCTATACTGCACTCTGGCTGGCTTGTCCCTTCCTTGTGACCTTTCTGTGAGGGGATGCTTAATTGTCCACAGATGGGCTTTGGGTCTCCATGCCCTGCCCACCCCCCCAACTTGGACACGTTCAAAGAGAACTTTGTTGGCAGTCATGTTGTCATAATAGAGTTCTCACTTTCATGCAAGACCCGAAGCATAGCCATTTCCTCTCTGTCAGTGGAATTTGTGTGTTGTGAGAATGCTAAATGGGTTTTAGCAGCGCTTCCTTTAGCATGGTAGAGACATACTCGGAAGAAATGCATATCTATTAAGGATAGAGAAGGAATGGAATAGCACAGCGCCGATTAGAAGAAATGCAGATAGGTTATTTCTGGTGTTTGGCATCATGATTGGCATAGTCAATCCTTTACATTTCATGAGATGCCCCAAGTTTTCCTCAATGGGAATATATTAACGCATGGGCTCCATAGAAAAGCGTCTTTGCCCTGGAGACAAGCAATCTTCTGAGCAAGGCTGAGCTCTACGAGATAGCACTGTGCCTGACAGTGTTTTTCACTTGAATTCTCGGCTCCTCAGCTTTTTAATCTGTTAAATGAAGAGATGGATAACAACACCTAATGGTTGGAATATTATATGGACTACAGGTTATAATGCACACATAGCTCTTATTATGTAGTAGTCTTATAAAGCACACTGCTACTCAAATATTAATACGATAAAATGAGGTCCTGAATATAAGCCACAAAGCCTTTGAATTTGGTGATGATTTTCATCAAAAAACCAAACTCTAACAAAAATAGCTGTTTTACTGCTTTTTGCCTCTGTCACGATTCCACTGTTAATTTTGTTTTCTCCTTTTATCTCCTCAACATCGCTAGACTTTTGGCTTTCAATTCCTCTATTGCTAAGCGTTGTGTCCCTAGTCATTCTTCTGGTCTTGATCTCCATCTTATTATATTGGAAACGTCGCCGGACTCAGGAACGAGGTGAGTAGAATGAGGGAGACAGGGGAAATGATTTTTAAAGTGAATTTGGGGATCAGACGAAGATATTGTCAAGGGACTGGCAGTGGTATGCTTTGTTAGCTATTTTTAAAAAATGCATACATGTTGCTGTGTACTTTGGGGTCATGTTCTTGCAGTAGGACAGTAAATGTGACATTTCTGTTTTTATCCATCAGCATAGTGTAAAGGCTCACTAAATTCTACTATTTTATGCTGAGTTTACTATTTTATCCTAAGGCGTCTCAACCCTGCGGACAACATATAGGTGGGGATCAACACTTAGAATAGCTTATGTCCTTCTGCTCTTTCAGACTGTACACTTTTCTCTGTGCCTCACATGATACACACTGTCTTATATATGCTAGGTCCTCAATCAATGGCCATTAAGGTAATGAAGATACAAAGAATCGATGAAGAGACAGGTGAATAGGTTCTTCAAAATAATCCTTTTGTCCAATCAGATGTCCTTATTGTCACCTCCATATATGTGAGATCTAAATGAAAGCAAAATATTGTAAGACAACAAGCAAGAAGAATAAGAGGTACAGATGGAGAGGTGATTAAATTTCTTTTTTTTCTTGAAGGCAGTGCATGGTTTTGAAAGTAAATCATCTCTGCCTTTTATGTGTGTGTAATGGAGATTGTCCAGGTTAAAGAGTGAGATGGAAGACTTCTCCATCACCATGACCTAAAAGATAGGAGCTGGTAGAGTAAAAGAGTGGGCCAAGTCTTATCTTGCAAGCATGGTACACATCTTTTCTGATTGTTAGCCTTGTAGAATCTCCTTGCTCTGTTTGAATGGCAGCCTCTTGATCTATGTAGATGCTGTACGTGTGCACAATTAAGTGTTCTGGAATTCCCACTATTCACAATGTTATCCATAATTTACTATGATCCATGCAGTTAATACATTCGCATAGCCAGCAACCTGTTTCATCTATTATTCACTTTCAGCCCAGATCCACCAAATACCATCACGTTACCAGTGTTTCACATCCTATTTTGAATCCCATTTGAATTACTGGCCGCTTCCTATCAAGCAACTGCTACAGACCTCTTTGAATTACAATGATATTTCAATAAATTTTTCATTCTGTTAAGCTATCTGTTTTGAAAATGGCCATAAATATGGATCTCTTCCAGTTGGTTGCTCAGAGAATTATTTTCTTATTTTCGTGGCATAGAGGGATTATAGCAATGAATTTGCTTCTTGCATTTCATCTGTATTTGCTATAGATGCAATATATTGTGTTGTATCTGTAGTTCATTTATTCCTGGACCTTGTTTCTTGTCAATGCCTTCATGCTGCTTGGATTGCTTCCTTCAGTGCTCTTGGTTTTTGAACATATGCTACTTCCTGAAGTGTTTGAATATTAATGAGTCATTTTTCATACATTGACTCTCTGGTGGGCTCCTTCCACTGTTTTTTATGCTCCCAGCATCATGAAGTACTTTGTCTGTGGAATCCTTCAGCATTACATATTTATACTTGACTCTTTGATTCAGTCCCTTTAACTTGAGAAACACCCAAAATGTTCTTCCCTTTTTTGTTTTCTAACTTCAGTTTTTTGCATATCTCATCATAATACTTTGTATGCTGGAATTGCCTTTTGAAATCATTTGTTCTATTCCTCCTTTCACTTTAGCTAACGTTGTGTTCAAAAGCAAGTATCAGGTTCTTTTCTGATATCCACTCGGAAAAGTCACATATACTGCAGAGGCAGGCAGAAGGGCTCTTTTTTTCTTTCTTTCTGTGTTAACCAAAATTTCTCTTTTCCTATTAGAAAGCAGTAGCCTAAAGAAAGAAGGCTGCTTTTCTAAAGCCACACAACTACTTAACAGAAAGCTTAGGACTAGAGACCTGGTCATCTGACATATGTGGGAAACCTTTCCATTCATTATTGATATCCTACAGTAGTGACTAGAAAGGGGTTATTGTTACATTTTTTTTCTGTCTGTGCTTGAGGTTGCCACTGTGTTCATTTGAAAAGTCCAGGCAGAGAAATATAATGCTCAATTTTCCTTTTAAAGTCCCCTTGTGAAAGAATCTTGTAAGACAGTCTCTTCAAATTCTAGGTACATTCCACCAGAAAGGGGCATTTTCCAATGATTCACCCTCTGTTCATTAAACATGCCTTGAATTAGCTGGATACAATTGTTATGTTATCAAAATTTTGAAGAAGAAAAAGCCAGTTGATCTCTGTACCTCACCTTCTCTTCTTTTGGTGATGAACACTGTAACCTGAAAGTCTTGCAAATACAGAATTGTCAATTATGGAATATGTTTGAATGACATATGATCAATACAATTACTGTCACAAAATAGCAGGGGAATATTTTGATCCACTGCATTTCTGACTGGTTTATCGTTTACCAGGCAGATAATTTGGTCCTATGTCAATAGAGATTTAAATATTCATTCTTGAGGGAAACACTGGCTCATTAAGATCAAAATTGAAGATATAAAGAAAACTTAGCAGGGAGGGGAGAAAATCATTGAATGTAGTACTTTCTGTTCATTTATGAAACTATTTCTGATTGCCTATTTATGAGTAAAGGAAATAGTTCAACTACATTTGCCTTCCATATTTTTTTTACCATTCCTTTGAGTTCTTTGTCTGATTCTTTCCTTCATTTGGGGGGAAGTGTGACATTTGAGGGGTGGCAGGGAGATAAGAAGTCAAAGGTGACAGTAAGGTGTTGACTCTGGTGATGTAAAACATGATGAACTCAAATAAGAAATAGGGAAGTGAGGACAATAGGAATGAATGTACCTGCTTATATGTGTTCTGAAGAGTCTATTCTTATATTTTTCACCCACAGTCACATTGACATAAAGTACATTAACTTACCCTGAGTTCACTTTCCATGGACATAACTTAAGAGTGGACTCTTTGCAATGATAAAATGGAAGTTAGAAAAATGCTGTGTCTTGGAAGATACACTGGCTGTTTCTTGCTTGTTAGCACAATGTCAAATGTTGTTATGTGCCTTTGAGTTGATTTCAACTCTGTGACATAGTGGAATCAATTTGTAGGGTTTTCCCTGTAGAACATTTGGTGGACACAGAGCACCAGGTCTTTTCTTCCATGGAGCCACTAGTGACTCTGAATCAATGATTGACCTTTAGGTGAGCAGCTGTGTACTTAATCCTTATCCTAAGATGCTTCCTGTGTCAACAAACAATTTGTGGTGTGGGGTGACCAAATGGAAACACAACTGCCAATAGTATTTGTTTCAGAAAATAGAGAACATGTGCCTGGTTAAGTGATTGCACTTTTGTTTTCCAGATGTAGGGTAGGGGTGTGGAGATCCCTCCTGCCTTGCTACCTTCCTCGTAGTTTTGAACAGAGGGAATGTGGTGGTTTCTATGAGAAAAACCTTTACAGAGCCTTTCAAGAGCTGATTCCCGGGCAGTATAAGCAGTTCACATGTTCAGCACTTAACCTAAAGTTCCAGGGTCAAGTTCACTCAGAGACCCCTTGGAAGAAAGGAATGGTGGTCCATCTCCCCAAACTCACCTACTGAAAGCCCAGGGGGGCACAGGTCCACCCTGACACACATGTTGTGGCGGAATTGCCATGAGTTGAAATTAACTTGACAGGAACTAGTGACAACCCATGACTGCGGTCAATTTCTCATAAGAATTCATGCAATTCACTACAACGCTTTTAACCTTGAATGGAAACAAATGTCACTCATCATGCCAAATGGCCATGACATAATTTGATAAAAAAAATGATCATCTAGCAGATCCTAATGTCTGGCCATTCTTGACTGCAGTGTTCCTCTTAGTGCCCCAAGCCGTGTGGACTCAGATGACCCCAATTCTGACTGTGAGTCTGGAGTTAGGGAACATCTCTAAAAGTCAAGGCATCTCTGTCTCCTGCCCAGAAATCAAATGCCAGTTCAGACCTTGAATGGGACACTCGACCCCTCAGATTTCTGACTGTGAAATTGCTCTAAAATCATCAGTTAGACTCATGGATACAAAATCTGAAGGACAAGGAAAACTAGCTGAACACTTTCCAATATCATTTTTGCTTCTGCATTTTAGTTGATACATGTCTTATACCTGATGTATCTTATGGAACGCTAGCTTCAGCAACAGAATCATAGCCCTTCTACTAAACTTCAGTTGTACCCATTCTACTGGATGTCAGTGGATAATTAGACCCGTTCTAATCAATTTTGTCCCGAGCAAGTGCAAACCCCTAGTTCTTACTACTACCAGGAAAGTCAGCTGGGTGTGGAACTAGAAAAGATCTGGGTCATTTTATGAAAAAGATCCCACATGACTAAAGAAGAAATATAAAGGCTGTATCATTTCCTAATTCTTTTTACGAATCCATCGTTTGAATAGTCCAGAGTTCCCTCCCCATTTCAAGATTTTAAATCTAATCACATCTTCAGAGTCTTTTGCCATTGCCTACACCATTCACATGTTGATGGAATTAGGACATTGACCTCTTTGGAGACACTACTATGCTTCCAACAATGGCTAAGGGGAGAGGAAGGTAAGGAGGTGGAGGGTCACTATCAAATGAGTCCCACAGTGTTAGTGTCCTTAGCTGCTGTCATTCTATAGCTTTAGCATGCTCCCACAGCGTTAGCTTTGTTCAAGATAACTTTGTTCCTCTGACCACATTACTCATAGCCTTCTGACCCAACAAGACTTCATTGACAAGATTTGGCATTTTATTCGTTTCCTAAAATAATACTGAAAAACACTATTTCAGCATTACTTCCTCTTTTTAAAATTATTGTTAGCCATGACAGCGGACTGAAGTTATTAACCTCCACCCACACCCTTATCGACAAGCAATTTTGACTTCCCTTAATAACTTAGTCAAAGTTAAATTGCTGGTCTCTCGTGACCCTAAATTGATATTTTCTGCTTTAACATAGCTTGTTGAAGTGGGGGGGGAGGGGGTGGCGGGGAAGGGGAATTCTGTATCCAAGCTGGGCTTGGAGGTCAGAGGGAATTTTTCCAGCCCAATACAAATCATGCCTACAGAAAGGACTCAGCGTCAGGCAGTGTTTCTACTTGACATCTTTCCTAAAAAACATATTGGAGAACTGTATAAATGCATACGCTTTCTCAATTCAGTCCTTGTTATCTAGAATTCGAAAGCTAACATGTTTTGAACATCATAAACTGCTGTTTCATTGGTTAAGGCACAAATATTTTCCTGAATATTATCTTTATTGCAACTGCAGCAAAATGGACAGAGAAATCATTTTACCTTACCGCGTATAAAATCTCGAATACTACAGATTTTAATTTGTTGTTGCCAATACATGTATTCTTAAATATAGCACGTATAGATCTTTTTTGTTTGTATGATAGGGCCAAGTGATTATCACTCACTAAAAAACAGCAGGTGGTTTTGAACTATTGACTATTGGAAGGTTAGCAGCCCAATGCTTATCCCATAACATTGCCAAGTCTCCTTCAAATATTTAGGAGACCTTTTTTCCCCTGTGGAAGCGTACAATCACACGCTTTAATTTACTTTGCCTTTCCAGCTCTTTTGTAGCATCGGAGGAAAACCTTTTTCTTACTTTACTCCCAGGAAATCTCAGGGAGGGAAATGGAGATTTATTTGTCCTGAACTACAACCAACACAGTCCTCGCTGATAGTTAGATACAGTGCTGAGTAAACCTTGTAGGATCACACTTCTTGTGCAAAGACATCAAAAGGTGGGGCGAGTGAATGCCAATCCACTCCATCCAGTCTTTGCCATTGACGCAATTCTGACTCACTGTGACCCTATTCACAAAAGAGGATTTGGAAACCCATGGGGTTTCCAAGGCGATAGAATTTACAGAAGCAGACTACCACATCTTTTTTCTGCTGAATGTAAACCACCAACATTTCAGCTGAGGGTTTGCATAGAACTTATACATCATTGATCAAAGTGGAGAGTTGGGGTATATGCTTGCTGAACTCAGAACCCAAATATATTTCCCACGATCCTTTGAAATACTTTTAAAATTCCCATTACAGATTCAAATGGATTCTAGCAATCTTTATGCAGGAGACAAATTCTTTCACCATATATACATGATTAAATATACAGCATTGGATGTTTTAGAAATAGCAGGGCAAGGAAATCAATGCCCTGTGCATGTTTTCAGTACAATTGCATGAGTTCACTTAGTTATCTTCTAACCATGATACTGAAAAAAACAAAGTTTTCCATAGCAGATCATGCATACTCACTGAACAAATAATTGACGCTGACTCATAGTGACCCTATATTGCTTCCTAAATATCAGAGTTGGATAGCCCCTTTGGGGTCCTGAGCCTGTGAAGCTCTACAGAAGCACAATGCCTCATCTTTCTCCCGAGGAAATGCTGGAGGTTTGGGTTGCTCACCTTGTGATACAAGGCCACACACCACCATACATGGCTTGTTTACCTAGCAGACAGTGAGAAAATTATATATATATATAATATATATATATATATATATATATATATATATATTGGGGGGCCATCACTGCTCTCCGGTGGTGGGAGTAGGAGGCCCAGCCCCACTGCTGGAATTGAACCTCCGTCCCAGTGGACTGCAGTCCCGCACACAACCTCTACGCCACCGGGACTCAGCCCAAGAAAATAATATTTTTAAAACACAAATGTTTGAAGCAAATTTTGCAAAAATCACAACCTCGATATTAAAGACTATGTCCCATCAGAGGCAATTAGAGAAGTTTCTTAGAACGGAAGGGTAGCTAAAGACTCTCAGGATAGCCGTGGCCTTTCTCGGGAAACAAACTGCACAGAGAAGTGATGACTGGCCAGTGTTTCCAGTTTGAACTCTTGGCAATCACTGATTGGAACATTCTCCAACCTACAGCCATATGAAAGTCCTCGAACAATTCTCAAAGTAGGGATAATTCTCCTATATCTCACAAGGGTGTTAGATATAGCACACAAGTGCTTAGAAAAGTACCTAAAGTCAATAATTTACTGGTAAACTAAGGAAAAGGGGTGAGAAAAGAAGTCCACTTGTGTAGCCACTGGTAACTTCTGTGTAACTATTCCCACTCTGGTCTAACTCAAACTATCAACAATTTAACCATCAATTTAGAAAATTCCTGAATAATTAACAATTGATTTTTATTAGGGAAGTGGGCATAATTCCAGCATACGTAACATAGTAAATTAATAATATATAATAGCAGATGCCATCTCTTGCTTTTAGTGGCTCTGTTCTGGAATGAGGGATATCATTGCTGATCTCAGATGGATCTTAGTTGAAAGCAAAGAATGCTTGAAATATCTTTACTTGTGTTTAATGGCTCTGCATAGCCATTCGATTCTTGGGACCATGACAAATTATGGTTAACATAGTCAACAATGAAAATTCCAAAATACTGACATGTCCTCATATAGAACCTGTTCATAGACCATGAGGCAGCCATTTAAACAGAACAAATGCTTAATGGGGACCATGCATGGTTTAAATCAGCAAAACTATGCATTAATGTTGTTCCTTTAACCATACTTAATTGTTGTGTATGCTGAGTCAATAATCTGAGAAACTGGACTATATGAAGAAAAACAGGACATCGTGTTTAAAGGACAGCTCATTCATGACCTTCAATGTGACACAATTTTGCTTTCTGACAGCAGAGAGAATTGATGCACTTATGAATGAAGGTAAAAGACGACAGCCTTAACAAAAAAGGACACAAAATTCTTTACAACTGGACCAATAAGCACATCAAGATAAAGAGGGAAAAGATGGGTATTATCAAGGGTGTGATTTTACTTGTATCCTTTGTCAACATCCATGGAAGCAATAGTCAAAAATTCAACTTTTGTATTGAGTTAGGCAAATCTGCTGCAAAGGACCCCTTCAAAGAATTAAAGAGCAAAGGTATGATATTTAGAACTAAGGTAGGCCTTGGCGAGTCATAGTATTTTTATTGGTCTTGTTTGAGAGCTTGGCAATGGGTAAGACAGACTAAAGGATAATTGAGCTCTGTGAATTATGGTACTGGCAAAGAATGTTGAATGTATCATGTACTGCTAGAAGCATGGATAAATATCACTTTGAAGAAGTATAGCCACATTTTTTTAGAGCCAAGGATAGCAAGACTTCATCTCACAGATTTGGGATATGTTATTAAGAAACATGTTTATGTTATGAACAGGTAAATTAAGGAGGAGATAGGGGAATTGAGATTTCAGGACTTAGGTAAGTTTTTAAGAAGGGAATTTCAGGATTATTTCAGTTTATTTGGACATTTGGGCAAGAGGATTTGGATTGGAAAATAACACATAGAGGTTATTTCCATTGGCAGACTTGGGAGAAGTTTGGAGTGGAGACAAGTGGAAAACACAACATCCAAAATTGCTTATCACCAATCTCAAATGAAACCCATTGTCAATGAGTCAATTCCACCTCATAGTGACTTAGCTATGTAAATCTTTGTGAGACAGTTAGTTTAATTTTCTTCTCCAGGAGTGACTGGTGGGACCTTGTGGTTACCTTGCACAGGGTAACACAACTAGGACTCCTTAGCTACTTGAGACTGTGAGTACAGAAGTGAACATGTGATGCCTAGAATTGATGTTTTCATATTTGAAATCTCTTTCTCTTCTACTTGAAGAACAGAAACTGTTTTGGTTTGACTTTTTATCTTATGGCTTTTGGTGAGGAGAACATCAGGGTAAGTCAGTTTGCGTAATGAGGACAGTTACTGTAAGGATGGGTGTCGATTGCTTTCTAGGAGAACTAAACAATTGCTCTGCAAGGAAGAGTTTCTATCAGGCTGACTTGTAGGCTGGTGAGTCATGGGATTTCCATCTAGTTTTTCCTATGTTACCATGATTATAACATTTTCATTAACCAATTTTTTTCACCATCTACGTGTCAGAAAGCATACTTTATTGTTCCTGCTTGTAGTTTCTCTCCTAACAGTGGTTTACAGGTGGCCCAATACAACCTTCCAGCTACAGGCTCAGAGCTTGCTTCTTTCTTTCTGTGACTTCTTTATCATTTTAAATCACCAGAGGTAATAATTGATTTACCTGTTTTATTCTTTTCCATGGAGTTGTGTTCAGCCTGTTGTTTGGGAACTCCTCTCCAGTGACATTATTTGTCCCTCAGAAAGGGATTATAGTACAGGTCAAAATACTGTGGTCCAAAAGAGTTTTCAAAACGTGGTGCACAAATCACCTTTATCAGCATCACCTGTAGAACTTATCTCTTGTGGTGGTTGTTTATTTGGTGGCTCTTGTTGTTGTTGTTTTAAAATGGATATTCCTGGAGCACATAGTAAGGCAGTAGGTCGAAACATTTTACTGGCCACGGATCTGTAAATCTGTACATTTGGCAGTCCAGTCAATCTGACTACTTTTGAGCCCAGAAGAATCCTAATAGATTCCCTTGTAGCAAAAGCTATCAGAAATAGGTATAGGAAATAGTGGACACAGGAACCTTGCATCAATTAGAGAAGGGAACATATTTTTGAATTGGATTCAAAATCTAGGAACCCATCAATAAAAGTTCCATAATTTTTAAGAGAAGCTATTGGGTTTGAGTGTTCTCTAAAGAAAACCATCCCATAGATTGGATTGTTATTCCAGATTCCAGCCAATATTTAGATCTTAGATACAAATTTAGGTTCTGTTACTGCTAATTGGAAGTTAAATATAAATAGTCACACCCTTTTTGGAAATAAAAATGCTTACATTTGAGATGAGGAAACTTTGAAAAGGCGAGTGTGCTTGGGAGAGAAGAGGATTTGATGTTTGCTTTTAATATTTAAGTCAAGTTGGTATGATAAAAGGACTAGATTTTTAAGAAACCCAGGACTCAAACACAAGAACAATTTTAAGGATGGTACCACTCCTGGAGATGCTTTGTTCTGTTGTACAAGGGTCTCTATGAGTAGAAACCAACCCAACGACCCCTGAAGATATCAGACACGGCCTCTTCTTTTTGTGTTGTTTTCAGAAAGGATTAAAGGTGAGGCAAGATGATGGCATGTAACACCTTCAATATATGTCAAAACCCTGATATGACAGTGCCAAGATACTTTAAATCCACAGGATCAGATCATCTTTAAGGTAGAACTCAACTCTCATATCTTGTAATTTAGTGGCAGTAGTAATTGTATTCAGATCAGACCAGGGTAGTAACGAATTGTATTCAGAAGCTAGCACTGAATTGTATTCAAGCTATGTGAGATAAGCACGAGTACTTGTTTTATGAAATTGTCCTGTGCAATCCTCATGCTAAAATAATGCACCACCTCTCCTTCGCCCACAAGGAGGGAGCCCAATTCACTTAAGAGACCATGAGAGAGGTGTTTGCTTTTGCTTGCTATGTGTTTTATAGATCTACAATGGATCATCAAAAGCAAACAAACTGACTAATTTATTAAATCAAGTTTTAGGCTGTGGAGAAAATTACATAGAACTAATTTGATGAAAGAAATGGAGTAATGAAGCTGAGTGTTGGATTCTGTGGCCTGTACATGACATATCCACCTTATACTCAATATTCGTGAACAAATAGAAGTTTCTACCAAGCTTTGTGATAGTAAGCATACATATGTGCATATATATAGAGAGAGATGTATATGATCGTGTATCAGGCATCACCATTCCTTGAGGTGTCATCCTAAGGGCTGGTTTTATTTTTAACTTTTTATTGGGTATTGGGTGACAGTATAGAAAGCAGAGTATCAGATTTACATTCAACAATTCTTATACATTTTCTTTCATCTGATTCATGAGAAACTCTTCAATGTTAACTCCATTGAATTTAATGAGCCCAGACAATCTCCTCAGAGGCCCTGGACCTTTTTTTTTTTTTTAAGACACCCGATGAAGATCAAAAGAAATGTGCTACTGTGTCAGTGTCTGCAACCATCCACTGATTGCACAGACATGTTTAGGCGTGTTTGTTTGGAATCAACGAAGGACAAGCCCCCTAGTACCAATACTTCTTCTCTGACCCTCATGTCCCATGACTGCCAGATGAATGAATAGAGCTGTCTTTGAAGAAGTGCAGCCGGAATCTTCTTTAGAAACGAGGATGGTGACCGTGTCAACTCATGTACTTTGGGCATGCTATCAACAGGAAGGAGTTTTCCAAATGTGGTGCACAAACCACCTTTATCGGCATCCCCTAGAGAGCTTATCTTTTGTGGTGGTGGTTTATTTGGTGGAGAAGTTCATCATGCTTGATAAAAGCCAAGATCGTCAAAAAGGAAGACAATCGGGGCTATAAAAATGGAGTCGAACTCAACAATTGTGAGGGCGGCCAGGACTAGACAGTGTTCTGTCCAATGTACACAGGGTCACTAAGCTTGGGAACCACTTGATGACACCTAACACCACCAAGTAGTGTCTATGAATTCATTGCTCTTCAGCTCTTTGTGACTCAATGAGCCAGAATAGAACCCTTTGCTTTTCTGGGATTTCCATCTTTACAAGAGAAGATAGCTTTATTTAGCTCATTGGTAGTGTTTTGTGGGTTCGAATTGTTGATCTTGTGGTTAGTAATTCAATATGTGACCCACTGTACCACCAGAGCATGTGTACTGTGATAGCAAAAAAAAAAAATGAAGTTTGAAAATTTTTAATTCTAAACTTTCCTGAATGATCAATTTTTCTTTAATTTTTACTGCACAAACAGTAAGAATCTTATTTACATATAGCATACAAATAAAGAAATCAGTATTTGTAAAATGCCTATATCTTACACTGTTCATGACACCTTATATGCGGCAATATTGAATTAAATTCTCACAATCAAGTTCCATCTCACACATGATAAAGTTTAAATGTTGGCTTAAGAAGGTTACATGTTAGTTTCATCTTTAATTTTACTAATATATATTAAAATTTTATTACATATCAGGCATCGTAATTACTGTGGCTGCAACAATGGGCTCAAACATCAAAATAATTGTGAGGATGGTACAGAATCAGGCAGTGCTACCTTCTGTTATGTGTAGGCTCATTATGAGTCAGAGCCTAACAGGACACAGGACTCTAGGATGGAGAACACAGGCTAGTAGGGTAGTGCAGAAAGACAAGAAGTAAATCAACAAATAAGTATAGAGTTAAATATTTTAAAAATTGGGTGAAAGTATAAATAGAAAATCAGTTCAATAATTCATACACGTTATTTCATGACACTGATTGCTATCCCGACAACATAATAGCACTCTTCCCATTTCTTCCTGGTGTCTGCCATATCCCTCCATCCTTCCTTGCCTTTCTAGCCTGCATTCTGAGCCTACATCCCAGGGATTTACCCACTGTGACTCTCATATGGCTATGTGTATGTTTGGGTGAATGTGCATTCACTTTCAAGCTTGAAGATGAACAAAGGGCCACAGTATTTTTTTTTAAAAAATCATTTTTGAGGGGCTGAGACCCGGCGGCATAGTGGTTGAGTGCGGGACTGCAGCCCACTGGCTTGGCGGTTCAAATCCAGCAGCAGCTCTCCAGGAGCAAGGCTGGGCCTCCCAATCCCACCAGAGGGCAGGGATGCTCCCCCCAAAAAATCATTTTGAGGGTTATTTTTTCCAAAAATGATTCCACTCTATTCAGGTCTCTTATTGTGATCCCAAACAAAATGCTCAGCAGTGACAGCTGGGTACCATCTTTTCCTGGGCTCAAGTTCAGGGAGGCAGAGACTCGCATGGTCCAGCAGTCCTTTGAACTAATTGCTTTCCTGTTTCATCAGTATAGTCTTTAAACAAGAGAAAAATATAAGAAACAAATGTGTATAACCCATTGCAAAAGAGTAACTTGAGAAAAGGACTATTTGTTTGGGATCTGTTATGGAAGGGTGTCCTGAAGGGGATGATGCTTAATCAGAAACCTGAGTGAAGGGAGTAAGCGAGGCCTGGAGGAGAGAAGGGAGATGAGACTCCTACTAAATAGTGTAGGGCTGAGCACATGAAGGCAGAAAAGTAGCTCATGCATCAGAGACTCACCACTCAAAGAATGAGCTGATACTGACTATCCATTCAAGAAATTATATTTATCTGTCTTCAGACAAAGAAGTAAAGAAGTGAAAATAAATGCTCAAACACTGTGATAGCCTTTTGACAGGATAATTTTAATATTTTAATGATTTTATTATTTAGAAACACAAGGATTATAGTGCAATTATTTCTGAGTTGCGTTAAAAACTGATGGAATTTTGTCTATCATTTTATTCCATTTATCAAAGATCAATTCCAATTATTGAAGATATTCTATAATTTGCTGTCTTAGGAGATTTCTTCCACCATTACTTTCTAGGCTCACCCACGTCCTTGTAAAGAGTGTCACAGGTCCCCAGTATCATATGTGGTTATATATGTCCTTTTCTTCATGTTGACTGTTGCTAATGTTTTTTATCTTTTAAAAACAAATTAGGACAGAAGTAACAAATATTCAATCGATGTCTTGGTGTTTCCTTTGTCCAGAGCTCTAGAGGAATCGCACAAAGTTATTCCTGCTCCACTTGAATTTGAAACAGGAGGAGCTATGATCATTCTCCATGGGACCGAAAAAGAAACAGAGGCAGGAGCTAACGGCCTAAGAACTTCAAGGTTTTCTCCTGCCATCAAATCTCCTCAATACTGTTCTGGGTTCCAAAAGGAAACGGTTTTATCTCTTCGGTCTGTTGTAGGACTTGCTTTGTGAAACAGCACAATATTGTGCTGTTAAAAGGACGCTGGACTTGGAGTCAGAAGCCCTGGGTTGGCACGTTGACATTGGCTCTTGCCGTTGGCATCCCTGGGCTAGTCACATTACCTCAAAAAGCATGCATCCAGAGTTGGATACATCATAGGACCATTCACTTCTGCAAATCTCTGCAGAAAAGAAGCAACACAGAAATCAGAATAGGGAAGAAAAATGATGGACATATTAAAAACCAAAGAACTTTCCTGAAACTATGTTTTTCCTTTCTTTCACATTTGTTCTTCCTTTGTTGTTCTTGGTTCTAGAAACTGTTTTTCCACTGCCTATTTTCTATGCAGCCTTCTTGGCCAGTAACCAGTCTTACTGGAAGCCCTGTTTTCACTGTTAACCTGCATATTTTGCTGTGAGGTTTATTTATCACAGCCAGAAGGAGGCAGACTGTATTGTGAAATAACATCAGCAACCTTTACTTTTACTCATCTATTTTTATAGTAGTATAAGTAAACTCATGCTAAAAAAAATATATTACCTGCCACTTACCTCAGAATATACTAAGTCCAAATTAATGAAAACTATTATGAAAAGAGACATTTGGAGGATTGGAGTTATAGTATTCAAGAAACTCATAAACTTTATTCTGACTTCTTCCATAATTAACTTCATATATTAGCAGAGGAGAAAATATGAGAATGTGTATCTCTTAGTTCTAAGAGTAGGAATCTAACATTCTGCTTTTCCTGGATTTTTTTGCTTTCTTTATTTCGAGTGAACTCAGAACTAAAACTTGTTTCTAACCTTCAAATTTGATATTTATATATTGAGTAAGCATTTTGTTCCTTTATAATTTCTTATATTTGTATGAAAATATGAAACAATTAAAGATATTAACTCTAAACATTTGGTTTATCAAATTCTCTTGGGGAATGTGAAAGTTAGTGATAATCTGTATATGTTGTCCTGGTGTCTGAAAATTACACTTCCTTTTAATTTTCTTCCTTCTAAACAATTCCATTGGAAGCTCTGGTGGCATTGTTCTGTAAGTATCAGACTGTGAGCTGTAGAGTCACCAGTTCAAATCCACCAACCCTTCCTGTGAAGAAGGATGAGGCTCTTTGTTCCCATGAAGAGCTGCAAGCTACCGAAACCCTATATAGAGTTTCTATCACTTGGAGTGAGCTTGATCACAGTGGATTGGCTTTCTTTTAAAGATGAAGTTTGGTTTGAAAAGCAGACTGTTTATATCATTAATAAATGTATGGCTTGTTGCATAAACACAAATGACACAGTGGTCTTTCTGATGAAGAGTTCCAATACCAAATGAAATTAAAGCATACGAGAAGGTCATCCACACAAACAGAAATTATGACTTGTACTTATGAGAATCCCAGAGACTGATGAATCACCCAAGGAAACAATTATTAACCAAGCTCATTGCGATGTTATGTAAGTAGTGCTGTAACTGTTGGATACGATCAAGTTGACTCTTGACTCGGGGTGACTTCGTGAACAATGCATAATTCATGACGCATCATGAACAATGCATAATTTGTCATGAAATCATGATCAGACCCAAGTCATTCCTAGTGTTTGTGGTAGTTGATTGTTGGGAAATAGAATCTCAGAACATTCTTCACAGACTGTTTAGTCTGAAACCTGCTTAACACTATAGCAACAAGGAGGCCGCCACTAACAACTGGATTTCAGTTAGGAAGAAGACACAGAGGGAGATGGCCTGAAGTGGAAAAGTCACTAAGAGTGCAACACGTCAACTAACGATTTCTCAGAATTAAACTGATTGAGACAGAGACTAAATCAACAATATCTTTTAATGTCCATGTCTGCATGCTGCCTACAGAATTCTGAGTACGAACACTCAGCTCACTGTGTTCATGGTTGCTAAGCAACAGATATCTCCTGTAAGTGGAGTATTGTTTGTTTAAAACCACAGAAAAAATGAGTAACAAATCTGATTTTATGAAAAGCAACTGTGTTTGTCCAGGTAGACTAGAGAAACAAAATTCATAAACACGCATATGCATATAAGGGAGAGGTTTATATACAAGAGCAATTGAACATTGAGAAAACATCCCAGTCCACTCCAATCCGTGGTCATAAGTCTGATATTAGCCCATATGTTCCTAAACCAATCTACAAAGTCCTCCTCAGACTCACAAAGCACATGCAATGACACCAGGGCAATTACATGATAGTGTGTGCAGAATCTTGTGTATCCAGTGATGGTAGAAGCATCTCAGCGCTGGCAGGGGTATCCCCATGGCTCCTCGGGTTTCCAGGACTCAGGGTCTACTAGTATGCAGCCATGTGTCTCACCAGCTGCAATGTCTCCCAGGGAGTCAGCCTCGTGTCCTGTCAGCAGAGTGTCTCCAGGGGACTGAGTGTGAGTCTCTCATCTCCCAAGGGGGAAATGCAGCCAGATTTCCCCAAAGAAAGATTTCTCCAGATTTCTCAGGAGAAAGCCACGCCCACACAGAGATCTCATTGGCTATCTCCAGATTGACAAACTAGACTCTACCCCTGCACTCTTATGCCTAAAATTGACACCGGATTAGGTGACTACCATAACAACACTCTGCACATAGTTATATTTTATAAAATCTTGACAGTTGAAAGAGAAATGCAATGATATCAAGTACCTTTCACCTAAATTTACCAGTTGTCATCAAGTCAATTCTGACCCAACTTGATGCAATCTCTTAGGAGTTAACATTAAATATATTACCATATATACTGATATATGCATATGATACACATATATACATTATACACACATATATTATGTATAATCCGAGTTTTCCCAGCCCATTTCTAATGCAGTTTTGTAGTAAAATTAGGTGCCTTGGCTGATATTCAGGTCTCCTTATACAGTACATATGGTTTTCAATAGCAGACCTTTCTTCCAAGACAATTTTGAGTGGAATAAAATTTCCAGCCTTTTGTTTAACAGTGAGACATGTTACTAATTTGCATCATCCAGGATCTCATGAAACTACAGCTAAAGTTTTGCCAAATCTAATTTGAAGAGAGGGAGGGAGAAAGGGAAAGAAAAGGAAAAGATGGGGGTGGGGAGACGTAGGGAAAGAGAGAGAAAGAAGTAAGTTGGAGGTAGGAAGGGAGGAAGAGAGAAGGAAAGGGAGCTGGAGTTATCCTTTCTTTCACAATGCTGATGGACCAGCGCCCTTCTGTGTTCTCTGTAGAAAGAAGATCTCTTCTTGGCATGCTCTCTGATCTTCCTCCTACTCCAACTTAATCTTTTTCTTCCCTCACATACCCTCCCTGGCCCGTTGTTTCCTGTTAGTAGGAATTACCAAGTGAATTTTATTAATATGGGAATAGAACATAGCTAAAAGATCTCCAGGATTTCATGGGGGGGAGGGGGGTTTGTTTTGTTTTCATTTCATGGTATTAATTTGGGTGGTTCCTTCCCTTTCCTTTCTCTCTGATGGGTAGAACCTCTCCCTTATATACACATGTATGCTTTTTTAAATTATTTAATCATTTTATTGGGGGTTCATTCATCGCTTTTCATCATACATAGTTCAAACATATGCATGTCTATGAATTTTGTTTCTCTAGTCTACCTGGATGAATACAGTTGCTTTTCACAAAATCAGATTTGTTACTCATTTCTTTCTGTGATTTTAAACAAATAATACTCCACTTATAGGAGATAGCTGTTGCTTAGCAACATTGAACACAGCAAGTTCAGTGCTTGTACTCAGAATTCTGCAGGTAGTGTGCAGACATGGACATTAAAAGATATTGTTGATATAGTCTCTGACTCAATCAGCTCAATTCATTAAATTTGGTACAGAACCACTGTGTTAGTCCGGGCAGCTAAAGAAACAAATTCAAACGTTTCTCATATGAATAGACTGTCATATGTGAATAAGAGAGAGTTTTATATAAAGAGTAATTGTACATTAAGAAAGCATCCCAACCCAGTCCTGATCAAATCCATACGTCCAATATTAGCCCATATGTCCGATACCTATAAAGTCCTCTTTAGAATGATGAAACATGTGCAATGATGCCGAATGCAGGAAGATCACAGGTCTTTGGATGGGAAGTCTTTTGGATCCAGTGGCCTTGTAAGCATATGAGCTCTAGCAGGGATTTCCATGTGACTTCTCCACCTCAGGGAACTAACATGCTTTCTTGTGTCTTGTCAGCTGCTAGGTCTCCCAGGGTGTGAGTCGAAAGAGTGTCTCCTGCCTCCAAGGAGCACAATGCGGTTCCCAGAATCCTCAGGAGAAAGACATGCCCACACAAAGGCCTCATTGACTGTGACCCAATTGACAGCCTATATAGACTCTACGCCTTCACTCTTAATCACCAGATTATGCAACTAGCATAACCACTCACCAGAGGGGTGGTGTTAGAAACATGAAATCCATTGTTTCTTGAAAAAATAAAAAGACCAAAAAAAAAAAGATTAAATAAATAAATAAACAGGCACACTGATAACCTTTTTAGTTTCAACCTCTCTCTCTCTCTCTTCACCCTTACACCCCCTTCCCTTTCTCTCTTTAGTTGTCTTCTAGACAACTAAATTTTTTAGATAACGTAATTTTTCTCTGGGCTCATACAATGGAATTTGGGTCAAACATTCCTGACAATGACACTGTCAAGTTAATATGCATTCCAAGGGAGTCACACAATGTCTGTGTCTATAATTGATAAGCTTGAGCTTGTTCTCTTGATTCACTTGCTGACTGACTATCCAGTGAGCCAGTTCCTAAAAGATATTCTATATTGCTTTTAGATGTACATACTGCATAAATCAGTGCTCGTGCAAATATGAGCTAATTTGTGACCTGTCAGCAATGTTCTGGCATGAAAATATGAGCATGCTCATGATGGCTTTGTGAGGTGTTAAAGGGTTCCCCAGATATGGCCAGGTAAATCTAGACAGTGATAGTTTGTGTGATCTGAATATCTTTTTTCCCAACAAAAATAGCTATAGCATCTATGGTGAAACAGTTTTCTTTCTTTTTTACTATAGATTTTATTGGGGGCTCTTACAACATTCAATACCTCATTCGCATTAAGCATATTTGTATAAATGTTGCCACATTCATCTACATTATCTACTTGAATCCCTCCAGCATAAGCTTCTCTTCCCCTCTTTCCTTTAGTTCTTTATTTTTTTAATTCCAACTTCCCATATTTCCCCTTGCCCCTTATCCTCCCCCATGAACTTCCAGTAATTTGCAAATTGTTATTACCTCTTCATATCTTACACTGTCTAATGTATCACTTCACTTACCCCTCTGCCCCCTGTTGTCCACACCCCAGAGAGGAGGTTACATGTAGATCCAATAAATTTGTTCCCCCTTTCTACTCCACCATCCCTCCACCCTCCCAGTGTCACCACTCCCCACTAGTCTCAAGGGGTTATCTATCCTAAATTTCCACGCTTTTGACTCCAATGTACATTCCCCTGGTCTAGCCATATCTGTCTGGCAGAATCAGGATAATGATAGTCGGTGGGAGGAAGCATTTGAGAACATTTCATTCCTACTGCACTGCAGCTAGACTGGCTCATCTCCTCACCACAACCCTTGTGTAAGAGGAAATCTCTTCACTTATTGATGGGCTTTGGATCCCCAATCTGAACTCCCCCTCATTTATAATGATATAATTTTTAGGTCTTTGATGCTTGATACAGGATGCCCTTGACACAGGCTGTTGTGCTTCTTCCATGTGGGCTTGCTTCTTAGCTAGATGGTCACTTATTCACCTTCAAGTCTTTATGACCACAGATGCACACCTTTCAATAGGCGGGCACCATCAACTTTCTTTACCACATTTGCTTTTGCACATATTTATCATCAACAATCATATCAGGGAAGTGAGCATATAATATTATGATTATTCTGATTCTCTTGAAACCTGATAATTGACCCCTTTGTTATCTCTTAGTCCCATAAGCTGGTGTGCTTCTTCCATGTGGGCTTTGTTGCTTCTGAACTGGATGGCCAATTGTTTACTTTCAAGTCTTTAAGACCCCAGGTGCTACATGTTTTGATAGCCAGGTACCATCAGCTTTCTTCACCACATTTGCTTATGCACACATTTGTTTTCTGTCATCATGTCAGAGAGCTGCGTATCATGGAATGCCAATTTAATGGAACAAAATGTTCTTGCACTGAGGAAGTACCTGATGGAGGTCCAATGCCTATCTGGTGTTTTAATTCTAAGCCTATAAGTAATGCATATTGATCTATATCCCCTTCATCATTTGAATATATGTACCTATGTTTATGCCTGTATTTAACCTCTATAAATGCCCCATAATCCCCAGTTCTTTTCTCTATTTCCCTATATATCCTCTTGTCCCACCATCATGCTCAACCTCCATTTGGGTTTCAATATTGTCTATTTTAATCAACATTGAATTAATCAACATTGATTAGTCTTAGTCTTAATCAATCCCTATCAGATCTTCCACACCCACCCTGTCACTGACCCTGAACCACATGCTACTCCCCCAACCCTGAATCAGCCAACAGGCCCCCCCACATCCACCCTGGTACCATCAGTCCCATTGTCCCCACCCCCAGACCACCCATTCAGTCCACCCCATCCAGATAGACCTGTAGAGAAAATAACATGCTCAAGAAAAGGGCATCCCATAGTGAAGCAACCAAAGAAAACAACAAAAAGACCCCAATATCCAACATGTAGATGTACATGCAAAAAATACAATAATAATAACAATATAAAAACTACAAATAGTTTAAGGTCTGTTCGTTGACCTCCAGGAGTGTCTCCTGGTTGAGTGGGGCGGGGTGTCACATTCTGGTCACAAAGTATATCTTTGCTACTAGATATGGAGCTCCATGTTCTGTCACACACCCTTAGTTTTTTGGTGTGGTTGGGTCAGACAGGGTATAATCCTGACCTGTTTTCTGAATTTATCCCCTGGATCTATTCATTATATTGGTGTTGCAAACTGTTGATATTCTAATGCTAACATTTCTTTTACATTTATCTGTTTTAAAAAAGAGCTTTACTTATTTTCTCTTTTTCTGTTTAGTAAAACAATAGATTTACGGATTCTTTTTCATTGTATGAGTCATAATCCAATATTCTAATTATTCTTTGCAAGACTCAAACTGACCCTGGTTTTACAAGTGGGGACTCCATTCTAGCTATTACTGGTGAACTTTTAGTTTGGTCCAATCAGTTTAAGCAGAACCTTCTCATGTCTATTGATTTTACAGTCAGAGCCCAACCTTTGCAAATGGATTATCTTGCAGTGCCCTAGTTAAGAAAGAATGACCACCTGCTTCTGATTTTCCACAGCTCTGCTTACTCAACCTATTTGACACAAAATCAGACAGGACAGCTGAAAGCAGAAGTTCTCAAATATTTTGTTCTCAGTACTTTTTGTGTGTGTGCACCTAAAAAATTACTGAGAACTTCAGCAATGTCATTTTTTCGGTGAACTCTGTTGGCTATTTATCACACTCAAAACTTCAAGGGAGTTTTAGAATAAACACATTCAAGTGTGAATTCCATTAGGTGTCAGGGTGATGTCATTGTCACACATCATACGGCTTCTGAAAAGCTCCATAGAACACGCTGGTGTGTTTGGTGGGGTGGGGGGCAGGGAATGAAAGTGAAAATAGCCAATTGTGTACTGGTATTATTAGGACAATACTTTTGACTTTGTGAACCTCTGACAGACTTTCAGGGACAGTATTGAAGATTGCTGGCATACAGAATATGATAATATTGTGAGTAAGTGCTGTGAGTTTCTCAAAAGGAATCCTTACTAGACCACTGTCTTTAGCAATGGATACACATTTCATTATTCAACCACAACTTCAGTTTAAACCGTTTCTTTTCTCACAGTTCCTTCTCAGAGTGCAGATGGCCTAAAGAATTCTATTCCCATCAGTATTGATTCAGCCTTTTAGTTAGCCTATTAAAAGTTTTATCAGCTACTAATAGGTAAGTAAGGAGCTTGGTGGCTCAGTAATTAAGCCCTGGGCTACTAGCTCAAAGGTTGTCAGTTCAAGCCCCTTAGTGACTCCTTTGGAGAAAAGACTGTTCACATAAAAAGCCTACAATAAATCCTTCAAGAACAATAATGGGAATACCAAAACATGAACGTGAGGGAAGAAAGGAGGAAGTGATTGCATTGATCGATGTACAACCTCCCCACCCCCACCCAGGGTGACGAACACCAGAAATATGGGTGAAGGGAGAAAGCAGATGATGGAAGCATCTCAGCGCAGTCCAGATCAAGTCCATAAATCCAATATCACTCCATGTGTTGATACTCGTCCATAAATTTCTCTTTAGCTTCACACAGTCATGCAGTAATGCCAAATTCAGGAAGATCACCGAGCAGTGGGTGAGAAGTCTTGTGGATCCAGTGGTGGGGGAGGTATCTCAGTACTGGCGCGGGTCTCCACAAGGATCCTCCAGCTTCAGAGCTCTGCTGTATCCGTGTGGCTTCACGTGGCTTGTCGACGCGAATGTCTAGCAGGGAGGTGTCTGTATCCTACCTTCAGTGAGCTATTTAAGTACTTCACACCTCCAATTGAGGTCATTGAGTTGTTACCTGGTCGACAGGCTAGACTCCACCCCTTTCCACGTTGACAGGACATGAAGTGACTGCCACACTGACCCAGGAGATCCCCTCTGAAGGCACTGTTTTAACTGAACTTCTACTGAAGCACCTAATGAAACAAAGGAGTCGTTACTGAGATTTGTCGGCAGTCATTGGTCATTTAGACATGTCTTATTCAAAATCTATCTATGGCTACATGAACCAGGAATCCCTTGGCAATACTTTTTGACTTTGTCCTTATAATCTAGTTACTTCCTGCTTGAAAAGCAGCTCTTTTTAGTATGCTTTGGCCTTGATCGCATCTATTGAGATGTTCAAGACATGTGCAAATATAACTTGTAGAAAAAGCTTCACGAAGCATTCGACTCCAAGGTACCTGGAAATGGCAGCAACAGTAACAGAGTATGGGAGCCCCTGCCTATTGCAAGTAGTTTAATGGGATCAGCCACTAACCTAAAATTTGGAAGTTTGGCTCTGCTGCACGATGCCTTGGAAGAAAATCTTGCAGCTCTACTCCCAAGGAAGCAACTATGGAAAGCCCTGCGGAGTGCAGGCCACTCAGGCACACATGAGGTCACCATGCATTGAGATTGATCCCACAACTATGGACAGAAAAGTATTTATATAGCTGTATATGCAACCTTACATTATCAGAAATCACAAACATCAATTTATAAGTGGATGTCTACGCAAAGAAATAGGTATGAGTTGGTGAAAGGACTACATTCAAGACAGTCTGCAGATATGACAGATGATCGTGGCTACAAATGTATTTGAATGTACTGTAAATATATCTTTATTTATCACAGAAAATGGGGGGGGGGATCTGTAACAATTTTAGGGAAAACCAAACACTGGGAGAGAATGTGTCACTAGACCTGAAAGTTTGGGACCATTGTCACACGAACGTCAGTCTAATTGGCATTCCATAACTCACAAAGATTGTGTTATATATCCTACTTTGGGGACAGTACCTGGGGTCTTATAAGCTTGCCAGTCATGAGCTAAGTTTTTATACCACCCCAAGCCAAGAACAGTAAAAACATGGAAAGATCCATGGAAACAATGTCCAAAGACTATTGGACCACTCAAACCTCAGTTTCTACCACCTGAGACCAAAAGTACTAGATGGTGGCCAGCTACCATTGTCAGGTATTCTGAAACGTATCACAAGAGAGGGTCCTAATCAAGTGGGTGAGAATTTTGAAATAAAACTCAGAAGCATAATTTTTTAAAAGACCTGGCTTATTAGATATTTACATAGAGGCTTGTGGTTTCAAATTACTGACCTTTTGGTTAGCAACCCCACGTGTGAAAGCGATGGAATCTCCATTGGTCAAAGAGATGAAAGTAGATAGAACAAACCTAGGTAGAGAATATGCGGGAAAAGAATTGCTTCACATTTGATATTTCTGTTTAAAAAATTGTTTATGATTTTGTAGCAATGCTTGTCTACTAACCCTTGTTTTTAATACAGTGGGAGATCAAATAGCTTTTTGCTGATGCATATCCTGGTATTTCCAAGTCTATTCTGAGTCCTAGAGACCCCGTGTGACAGGTACAATGCGTCTTACTTTCTATGAGAAGAGATTTCTAGGTCTTTTCTCCAGAGGATCTACTTAAGGTTGACAATTTTTGAATTAACAACCTTTGAGTTAGTAGCCGATTGCTTGATTACTGAGTCACCAGGGCTCCTTACATTCCTTGCTGGTATCTGATAAATATTTTCAAAGGTTAATTAAAAGGTTGATCAGTAATGATGGACAAAACTTAATCATGCTAGAAGTCTTTAGACCATCTGTACTTTGAGGGGGAACTCCCAGAAAGGAAATGGTTTAAATTGAAGTTGTGGTTGAATGATGGAATGTGCATCTGTTGCTAAAGACAGCTCCTAGTAAGGAGTCCCTTTGAGAGAAACTCACAGAACTTACTCAGATTATTGTCAATTTCTTTATACCAACAAGCTTCAATACTGTCCCTGAACCACTGCCAGAGGTCACTCCCATGGCTCAAATGTCAGCCACATGGTAGATGGGTCTATAGTGAACCCTAACATCAGGGAGGTTTAAACTCTGGAGACCCATCACGCACAGGAGATCCGAAAGGCAGCATTGGTCCTGGAATAAGCCTATAGATGGGCAGGAAGAAGGAAGAATGGAAGGAAGAAACAGGAAAGCTGCTGTGACCATGGCAGTTCTATGACCCATGTCATGCAACAAAGGATGTATGAATTGAATGGAGAACAAACTTCCTCTGTATCCTTCACTCAAATAGCAATAAAAAAAAATTCCACTGCAACTGGTTTAGGACTGTCTGGGTGAAGCAAACAATGAAGAATCCAGCGACTTCAAACATCTTCCGAATGATTAACGGTCCTCTTACAAGAGGACTAGGAAATTTGCTTCCCAAAGGTCACAGCCATTAAAAGCGTGATACAGTCCTACTGGGACACACAAAAGCTCACCAGGAGTCAGGATCAGCTCCTCTCTAACTGATTTTTTTGGCTGGTTTGAAGTAAGGGATGGAGAAGTAGCTTGGAAATAAGAGATGTGGGCTTTGATGGGAGGGTTGTAGAGAAAACCAGTTCGTGTAGAACACCATGGTCTCACTCTCTCCCTTTCGTATCCCTGCCAGGGCCTTACCAGCCTGGGCCCCTAGTCATCCTGAGCGCATTACTTATGGGTGGTTTTCCTGCCTTTGTGAACTGGAAATGAGTGGTCTGGGATTTGCATTTTTAGGTGAGACTGGGAAAGTTGCAAATTTGGGGTCAGATGCTTTGCTGTCAAAATTTACAAAAATTCCCACATGTGTAACCCACACAGAGGCAAACAAAAGTAAAAGAAACTTTTCAAACTAAAACAAATCATGGGAATTTTAGCTTTTCTTTCTGGTTGACTAACTTAATTCATCAATGACTAGTTATAAGATCATCAGTCTCGGTTTAGAAAGAGCACACACTCCACTAATTCTAAGAATCACAACATTTTTGCTAAGATAATTTTCTTAAGCCAGTTTTCTTCTACAATTATGCTTACCTTTTCAAAAAAGGGAGGTCTATTTTATAAAACAGAGCTTTCTACCCTCTTTTCTCACAACTAGAATATTGTCATACTGTGGTTGACATGCATGTTTGGGGCTTTCATGCTATTGTTTATTTGTTTGGGTTTTGTTTGTAAGGTTTTGTATTTGTTCTCAGTGTATTCCAGATTTGATCTCTATGCCTGCTCAAACATAATTAACTTGTACTAGACCCCCCAGAAAGATAGAGCTCTAATTCTATTTTCAAGCCAGCTGGCTCCAGAGCCTGCTCCTGCCCAGACATAATTTCATTTCAGTCCCACAATAGTCTTGTGAAGTCAGAAATGTTTTTAAACTCATTTGGTGGGTGTGGAAAATGAGGCTACGCAATTTTTCCAGTTAGTGTGTTAAAGGAGCACTGGCACACATGAGCCGGAGTAGACACGATAGCTAAGAGCACCAGGGTCTTGTCCACAGCCCCAGCTTTTCCTTCTCCCCATGCTGTAACTCACACCGCAACTATTTACCAGCATATCTTTTTTCTCTATTCGAAGTATACTCAGAATCCCTATGGTTCTTATCAAGAACAACCAGGAACAATAGCTCCTGATCCAAATCGTGATGATTATGCTCCTAGATTTTTGCCATAGCTGTTTACTCCCTCTGCTTCTGACTTGTCCCCTCGCTTTCTGTATTTTCTCCAAGCACAGCTCTAAAGCAAGTCGTCAAGTCAAAGCATGTAATAGTTATGCACACATTATCCAAATCATCTCACTTGCAGTAGAATGCAACGTCATTACCTGGGTGACAAGTCTCAAGCGAGAGGGGGGACGAGAGAGAGGGAGAAGAGAGAGAGAGGGGAAGGGTGAAAAGATCAATAAGGATGCTAGAAGAGACTCGGAAGCTTGCTCTGGAATAGAATCGTGAAGTGACTGGACAGATGGTGAAGTAAAATGCAAAAGGAGAAAATTTCAGAGGGTGGTGCAGAAGACAAAATAAATCATTATAATGAGGTGTGTAAAGATTTCGAGTCAGAAAATTGAAAGGAAAGAATACGCATAGTATACCTCAACCTGAAAAAAGTGAAAAAATTCAAACCTCACTTTGAAATGGGCAAAATGTTGAATGATGTAGGGAACATCAGAAGAAGATGGAAAGAATATAGAATTGCTATAATAAAAAAGATAGTTTGATATTCAAAAAGGTAGCATGCATTCAAGGGGAAAAAATGGTACTGAAGGAAGTCTAAGCTGCACTGACGGCAATAGGAATTAATGGAAGGACAATTAAAATGTTTCAATAGGCTAATAAAATCATGAAGCCCCAGGGTTAGAAGGCAGATAACCTACTTCCCAGTCTCAAGCACTTAACCATTAACTGTGGTTAGCAATTGCTTTAAATTTTAAAGTTAAAAGGATAACACTATAAATGTATAATTCTGAAAGTGCAAAATATGATGTACATAATATGATGTCCTCTATAAATAAACATGCCTTAATTCTTCCTTTCAATTTAAATGCCTTTTCTTTTCTTTCTTTTTTTTTTTGGGGGGGGGCCTACTTCTGGATAGAGCTACTACAGTGTTTAATAGAAGTTGTAAAGAAGATATACTTTTCTTTTTCTTTGTCTCAGGATGAAAGATTTCACTCACCATTAAGTGTAGTGATATGATAAGATGACTTAAATTGGTATAAATGTTTTCTAGTGTGGTGGGGAAAGTTTCTTCTCTTTTGAGATGGTGAGCTATTTTAAATTTGGTTTTAATCATGAAGCTTGTTGCACTCTTTCAAATGATTTTTCTACACCAATTGAGGTGACCATATAGCTTTTTAAAATCTTTCATTATATTTATGGTGGTGTATTATATTGGAGTGCTACATTGATTGGTTTTCATATGTTGAATTACCCTAATAGCCCTGAGATAAAGTCTACTTGTTTTTGATGTGTAATCCTTTTAATATATATGGATTCGATTTGTTATTATATTATTGAGTATTTTTAAATCTATATTCATAGAAGATGTTAGCATTGTAGTTTTCTTGCAATGTGTTTGCCTGACTTTTCTGTCAGGGTAATATTGGACTCATAGAACGAACTAGGGAGTGTTTATTGAGTGTTTGTAGCTCTATTGAGAAAAATTGATGCTAATTCTTTTTCAAATGTTTGACAAGTTTCACCCGGGAAAATATCTAATCTAGTGTGTTTTTTAAGACATTTTTTAAAATGGTATTTTTAAAAACACATTTTTTTCAGTTTTTAATAACTCAATTTGTTTTGCTGTTACGAAAATTGTTCATGTCAAATCATTGACACCTACATTACCCTTAATTTCCCCACTATCCTTTAGAGTTTCTCCTTAGGCAGCTATAATGCTGTGCAGTTTGATTCTAAATTGGAATCAAATTAAAATGCCTTAGAGATAATTCCAATTCCGAATGACCCTAATGGACAGAGTAGAAATCCCAAAGAGTTTCCAAGACAGCAATCTTTATGGAAGCAGACGACTACATCTTCCTCCCCCAGAGTGACTAATAGCTTCAAATCACCAACCTTGTTTGTTGTTAGCATTGAGTACCCAAGCACTGGGCTCCCAAGGTGCTCAAGTTCAATTTCAGTATGTCAGAATCTTGTCTTCCTTACAACCGCTCATGGGGATTCCTACTGAGGCAGTGCAAGGGGGTTGGGGGAAAAGGTAAAAAAAGACACAGCAGAACTATCTTAAAGAAGAATTTCATTCAATGATTAATTACCTGAATATTTACTTGTATCTTTAGGTCCTTCTCAAGGCCAGTTATAGATGCACGGTGTTGGGAGTATTCACTCGTCTATGCCAAGAAATTTGGAAGACACCTACATTGCCAACTGATTGGAATAGATTTATAGTTGCTCTCATTCCAAAGAAAGGTGAGCCGGCAGAAAGTATTGATATAATAACTACCACTTACAAGTACAATTTCAGTGGAGTTATTTAAAAAACAATTGCAGGAGTACATTAAAAATAAACTGCATAAAATTTCAGCCAGATCCAGATGAGTCAATGAGATGAAGGTTATCAGTGATGATAACATATGAAGCTTGCCTGAGAGGATGTTTACCAGAATTTTATTGAATAGGCAAAGGTGGTGGTGTCAGACAGGGTTCTCTAGAGAAACAAAACCAGGACACTACTAATTCTCTCTATATATTTATATAGATAAAAGCTTATCTAATATAAGAAATAAGCAGTTAACTAATCTATAAAGCAGTACAAATGGCTCAGTGCCACTCACTTGCATGAGACAGCTAGTAGACTGGCAGTTCTTGGAGTCCTGAGGTTCTGCCAAGTGGTCCTTTGTAGAGCAATTCAGGCTATCCAGCCATAGGCAGCAAACAGCAAAGCAGGTCACCAACAGTCAGCCAGATGACAGAGTCCAACAGTCTCCAGCTCAAGAGATGTCTATTCCAGGAGCACAATGAAGCAGGCCTTGAAGAAACCTCAACTCACAGTGATAAGTTCACGGATTAGGTGTCCCATGGGTCATGTTGCTTGGAGATCGAAGCACAGGACAAACAAGGCCACCGGCTGGTCTGAAGATCCAAGAGCAAGCGAGAAAGGATGGGGCTCGCTGAGCCATTTCTATCTTTGCCTTTCAATTGATTTTATATGTGTTCATTGGCCATGTTGTCACAACAAACCTACCTATCTTCTTTGGCCATGTCATCACAACAAAGCTACCTATCACAGTGGTCAACTTGGTATATCATAACAAACTGCAGCTACTGTTATAAAAATGGGGATTTCCAAATACTTGATTGTGCTCATGAGAGGCCTGTCCATAGACTCAGCAGCAGTCCTGCATGCAGAGTAAGGGAGTGCTGCATGAGTTATAATAACCAGAGGTGAAGAGAGTAGAACTGGACTCAACTGTGATGAAAGAAAAGGATGAGTTCCTAATTAGTGCAAGTTCTCAAGGCTCTGAGAGACTGAATTATAAGATAATTGATGCACTCCAAGTGGTCAGATTCAGATATTTCTCACCATAGTTTTATGGAATCACCTCTTAAGAATTTCCAGGTTTAACTCATATCCTTGTCTATTATGTTCAGATTTGTTAAGAATAATAGAGTTAGGTACAAACAGGAAAAAAATTTTTCCAGGGCAGGAAGGTGATGTTGGCCAAGGCTGGAAAACAGATTGGGAGAACTTGGCACAGTTTCATATATGCTCAGCCACCTCTCTGAATATGGTCCACCTAATGTCTTCTATGTTTGCAAGAAGACAAACTTTCCTGCAAGCAAAGAAAGTTACCTTTTTAATCGCATTATAATTTCTTTGGACCACTATCTGTCCTGCTGTCACAAAACTTGCACAGATGCATTTGGCCTTATAGTTAGCTGAATAGTTTTTCCTTCCTGTTGAAAAACTAAGGAATTAGTATTTTAAATTGAATTTGGTTATCTAAATAGACGTCCACTATTTTTCTACATTAGGATTTCTTAATGTGGGCTTCATGGGAATGTGGATGCATTACTTTTGAAATAGTTGCTTTCTGGAAGCACATTATTGACTTCCACATCACTAAATTCAACCAAAATTTTTTCTTTATCTCGTCTCATGATACCTCACACTTCTCTCTCTTTGTAGGCTCTCCTATATTCTCTTTGATTGTATGGAATCTTGATTTTGCTTTCATGCATTAAGCTTATCCTCATCTATTCAAGCTTTAATATTTGCAGTTCTTGAAAATTGGACATAGATACTCTAATTTTTAATACCTCATGCGATAATACACATAATATTTATATACATATTTTCTACTGTGCGTTTTCATCCATGCTTAGTGATGTAATTACAATCTATTCTATATACTCACAAACCCAATTAACTACTTCTAATCCAGGATATTTCTTTGAGTTCCCAGTATCTCACTACATACTTAATATCTCTACCTAAATAATTTGCAGGTAACTCAAACTGCACAGATATAGCGGAATTCATTGTCTTTCCCAGTCCTAGACTAGGCTCTCTTCCACTTTTCATTATTGTAGTAACGACATCTCATCTATCTAGGGCCACAAACCAGCCACCTGACAACCATGCTAACATGCTTTACCCCCTCTGTCCTCAGAGCTAATTAATCAAAATTCTATTACTATTTCTTCCTAACTATAATAGCTCTATTCCTCCACCTCCACCACTACTGCTTTATTTATAGACATTATCATCATTTACCTGTAATGTTGCCACTCCATTCTGCTCAAACCTACCTAAGTAATTTTCTGAATGATCATTTCCATTATTCTTAGAACACATTCCATATTTTTAATTGGGACAATTGTCCAGAGACTAACTGCTTTACCCACTTTATCTTGCACCATTTCCCAACTCTCTGTGTACTTCAACCTAGTTGACTGTCGAAATCAGTTCTCTCATCCTACAATGATGTTGAGCAAACAAACAAGAACAGCAGCAAAGCAGACTCACTTCCATGGAGTTTATTCCAACTCACAGTGACCCTGGGGGTGTCCAAGGCTACACCCCTTTACAAGAGTAGAAAAGCCTGTCTTTCCCCCCACAATTTGGGATCGCCATATCACAGAGGCATACAGCACCAATGTGTTTAGTTCAGTTGGCTACTCACTTGCTGGGAATCAAGTGGCTGTCCAAAAAACTAAGTTCTGACCCATGTATCTTTTATTCACCGGCGGGTTAGGCAAACAAGGTTAAGCATGTACTGCTTTTTGTGTCCTAGGCTTAAAATAAGTATATGTCCCTTGAATCACATCTATTTGTCAAAGCAAGCTCCAGGACCATCTCCATTTAAAGAATATGGATATAGATGCTGTCTTTTAATGAGAAAAACTTCAATAGACCACAATAAAGAGTGAAAATAGAGGGTAATGTGAAGAATCGGAAACATCATTGCAATTGATCACCTTTCAATTATCTGGCCATGCCTTTAAATATTTTTTTCATTCCACAAATGACATGGTCTCTTCCTTGCTATAAAGTTTCTCTCATCACACCCTTTCTACTCCACTTGAGTGGCTAAATTCTGTCAACTTTTGAACTTTTGCTAACATAATTTCTTATGAGAAAACATCTAGAACTTAGCCTTTCAGGTGAGTACAGGTAGTCACATACCTGCTCCCTGGCCCATATTCTTCTTCTTGAGAAACTAATTGCATAATTTGCTATTTAATATCTGATTGTTCTTTGAGAATGTAGGCTTCATAAGAGTAAGAGAGGACATCTATGATGTTCAGAGTTACACCTGTAGCTCTAAACATAATGCCTTGTACAGAAGAAAGGCTCAGTAGATATCTGTCGAATATGTAATTGAATACTTGCATCTTAGGAAAGCATCATTATTTCCATTATTTTCTCAAAGGGTCTGTGATCCTGTAAAAATTTAAGAACCAAAGTGGCAAGGAGATATACTATAGACTATTAACAGATATATTGTGGGAGAGAGATGTGACAGGGTTAGTTGATCTCTCAACTGATAGTCTAGGAGCCTTACATAACATAAGAATACACGGGGCTGAGTTCCCGTGGTATAGTGGTTCAGTGCGGGACTGCAGCCCACTGGCTTGGGGGTTCAAATGCAGCAGCGCAAGGTTGGGTCGCTCCCACGACCACTAGAGGGCAGTGATGCCCCCTCCGTAAAAAAAAGTACACAGGGTAGAATAGATCACCGCCACAGGGGTAACAATGAGAAGAGAGGTTCTGGGAGAATAGAGGGAAAGTGGGGAGTGGGAGGGGGAATTGATCACAAGACTCACCATATAACCCCTTCCCACGGGGGTGAATAACGGAAAGGTGGGTGAAGGGCAACAGAGGACAATGTAAGATATGAAAGTAATCATCTCTGACTTGTCAGGGATTCATGAGGGAGGGTGAGAAAGGGAGCGAGAGAATGAGGGGTTGAATATCAATAGCTCAAGTAGAAAGAAAAGGCTTTGGGGATGATGATGGCAACATATCTACAGATGTGCTTGACACAATGGATGAATACACAACTTTTGACAGGACATGTAAGAGCCCCCAATAAAAATATTTAATAAAAACATTAAAGAAAATGTTTGCACACATAAACATTGTTCATTGTTAACTGGAAGAGAGGAGGGGAAAAGTACCAATTAGACTACCAAAAAAACTCAAAAGATCTTTGCCTTCAAGTTGATTATGACTTCTGGCAGCCCTCTACAACAGGGTAGAACTTCCCCGGTGGATTTCCATGAAAAAAGATTGGGCCTGCTGGTCTAGCAGAGACTGGTGGAAACCCTAAGACTGTGACTCTTAGACACCCTTCGAGTCGGGAATGGAACCCACTCTTGGTGATCACTTCACCGCCAAACATCAGACTGACCTATGAAGTGGAGAGTACCATACCTGAGAAATGTTCTTCTCATGGTAACCAAACATACGAGACCAAGAGAACAGCATCTGCTCCAAAACTAGGCTCAGAAAACTGGAAGGTAGAAGAAAGACAAATGGAAGAAAATGGAGCACTTGGGAGAAAGCAGAAAGAATATTATTATATTAAGGCAACTGCAATGAATGTTGTGAAATAAAATGTGTATAAATGATTGAATTGAAAAGAAGTTTGCGCTGTAAACTTTCATCCAAACCTCAATATAAGTAAATAAATAATTTTGGGAGAATGGATGAATAGATAAAAGAATGAGTATGTAGGTACACAGATAAACAAATATTAAAAGATTGTGTACAATGAAGGTAGTGAGTGTATGATTGTTTACCACAGTTATTTCAACTTGTCTGTATATTTGAAAATGTTCATAATAAGCTGTTCATTAAGAAAAAAAGGAAGAAGAAGAAAATCTTCCTGCTGAGAGACTGTGAAAAGAAAAAAAAATTCCTCCACCTCCTTTTTGTTGTGCTCCATCTGGTTGTCTTTTCAACCACTTTGGCAAAACTCTTCTGATTTCAACTCCTTGTGAAGTTAGCATTATCTTGAATGGATAATAGAAACACATTTTAGAAGCTCACACAAAATATTAACTAGCCGCCATCCAGTTATTTCCAATTCCTGGTGATCTCTGGAATGTCAGGATAAGGCTGGTCTCCACAGACTTTTCTGTATTCAGTTTTTTGATGATCATGAAGTCTTTCTTCTGAGGGACCTTTGAGTGGAGAGAACATAAAATCTGTTGGTTCATCACCAAGCACGTAAATTGTTTGGGCCCCTCTGTGGCTCCCTGCAAACCACGGAAGGCATTTTGAGGGGGTGGGATGGGTCTTGGGACATATTTGTTAGCTACTAGGAGCCATATTGCATCCCATTGTTTCCATTAATTGTTGATCAGCCTATTAGACCTTATAATTATTCAGACTTCAAAGATACAGAAAATAAGGTCCCTAGAATAGACTAAAAATAGAGTTATTGACTGATTGTTTGGCTCTTCAGTTTTAATCTTTTGTTGTGATTTGAATGAAAAGTGGCAGAGTGATTACTTTCCCATGCAGTCATTAATACACTTGAAATATATACATTGATTGATCGTCATTCCCACAATGTAACATCACTCTTCTCACCACTTCTCTGTGTTCATGGTTCATATTTGTTCTCTACCCCCTCTCGTTCTTATCCCTGGGCAATGGCTGCCTTTGGTACTTGGGTCTTGAGGAGCACATGCATTCCTGGTGATGGTCACTTTAAAGGCCTGGGGAAAAAGTTAAATCGTGTTAAAAAGTTGAAAGTTCAGTCCCAAGCTTGAGAGGTGTAAGGGCCACAGCCTGGGGTAATCCAGAAGTCTCTACCAGAGCAAACCTGGTCCTTTTTATGATTTTGAATTTTGCTCCACATTTTTTCCCAGTCTATATGGTTCCTTCCACTGTGACTCCTTCCATTGTGATTGCTTTCAGATCTGAAAGTAGTGGGGTTATTTGACTTTGACAAAACTCTCTTGTCAGCTTTATGTTTGTTCATTCTTTAAAAAGAATGAAAGAAAGAAATGATGACAAATCAAGACAGGATCCAATGAAAAGTTCCTGATCTCTTCTCTGGGCTTTAAGAACACATACTGTATTCTTCTGTGTTAGTTTCTTGAAACACTGAAAGAATCGTAAGAGGCCAAAAGAAAGGACAATCCTTGTTGATTTATTTTTTTTTGGATAAATCATTTAATTTATACATATGCACACCTGTTGCCATCATCACTCCTGAAACTTCCTTCCTCCACTTAGGCCCCCAGTACCAGATCCCCATATTTACCCTTCCTCCCCACTATCCCTCCTTTATGAACCCTTAATAATTTACACATTGTTATTACTTTTTCATATCATACTCTGTCCGACATGTTCCTTCATCCACTTCCCCGCTGTCCATGCTCCAGAGAGGGCATATGTAGAGCCCTGAAATTTGTTCCCCCTTCCACTCCCCCCTCCCTTCACCCTCCTGATATCACTGCACCCACCACTGGTTGTGAAGGGATCATCTATACTAAATTCCCCATGTTTCTGGCTCCAGTGTACATCCCCTGGTCTAGCTGGATTTGCCAAGTAGAATTGGGATTATGATGGTGGGAGGAAACATTTGAGAACTAGAGGAAAGTTACATACCTCATTGTTGCCACACTGCACCTTGACTCGTTCTTTTTCCCTTCACCTTTACCTTCATGTAACTTCACCTATTGATGGACTTTGGGTCCCCACTCAGTACGCCCCCTCATTTATAATGATACAATTTTTAGTTCTTTGATGCCAGGCACCGTTTTTTAAAGATACTATGTAGCAAAAATGTTCAGATGTACAGGAACATTCGTTTGGTATTCTAAGGATGAACATCTTTGCTTGGGTCCCACTGAGGTCTAAGACTATTTTCCCAAAATATGCTTTAATTTCTTTCGGGTTCTGTCTATGACACACTATTTTGCCATGTTGTTTCTCACTCCTTATTTACATCCAGATATGAACTACTTTATTCATTGGCCTCTGAGACATTGCTTAAGGGGACTTATTCATTTAAAGGTTAGAGAGACTTGATTCAACTCTGACTCGCGGTGACTCCATGAGTGTCACAGTGCAGCTGGGTTACATAGGGTTTTTCAAGTCTGGTTTGTGGGGAGCACATCGCTAGGCCTGTCTTGCAGACACCTCTGAGTGACCTTCACCCTCAAAGCTTTTGGTTAGCAGCAGAGCACATTGACCATTTATCTACCTCTCCTAGGCTTGATAAAATATTGAGTTTGGGGATTTCTTGTTCACCAATTACTAGTGATATAACTATAATACAATTAACTTTTACCAGTCTTAAGTTACTTACTTGGGAAGAGAGAGAGAGAGAGAAACTATATAATACCTTCTTGCTCCAGCATTGTGCCTTCAAAGCAACTGCAATTAAATTGAGAGAGAGAAGCACAAACATGAAGAAGTGAAGAAAATCTTTTAAAATTCTCTCTTAGAAAGAATGCTGGGTATTTTCTGGACACGAAACTGCTGTAATAAAGTGCTACAGAAGCTTTGTAAGTTTCTGAGGAAATTGCTTTGTAAAAGAAGCCATAAACCAGAACGAAAAAGTTATTGACAGCTTGAAATGCTGAAGCAACAAGGGGGCAACCCTTGAAGAAGCAGGTGGTTGATATACCCCCAAACCCTAACTCAGCATCCAACCCTGTGCTTTACGTGGGTATTAAAGAGAGTCTATTTCAAAAGACCTGGCTTCCTGGTTGGAGAGACTGGTTGAATTCCCAACACGATGACATTTCTCACCTGCCAGGCCTGACCCCACAGCTAAATTTTCAATCAAACAAGAGAAGAACAATAAAGAACTAAAGAGGAATATATCCCTTAGAAGTATCAACCATTTGGAATCAAAAGGACGACTTTTTCCCAGGGACAAAGTTCAGGAAGGGGTAGGGAAGGAAATGGAAACCCCTGGGAAGCAATGTGATGAGCAATGCTACTATGTTGTGAAGATAACAATCAATATCACAAACAAGATGTGTATGAACTCTTAAATGGAAAAGTGATGTGATTTTTAAACATTCAACCCCAAAGGGGAAAGCGTGTATGTGTGTGCGCGCGCGCGCACGCAGGGAGGAGGTGAAAATGTGTGTTTTCTCATTTATCGTATCATTCTCTTTTTGTAATTCTTATTAAACTAATGCCACTGACGTTTGGTGTACTTTCACATTGTGTCAACATTTATTTTAGTTGTGTTCTTGTTGTTTCATCTCCAGTCCTCTAATTTCCCTACCTTTTCATCATGTCACCTTTGCTTTGGATTAAATATCAACTTTTTACATTTCAGGTAAATTTTTAGGAGAGAGCTAATCTAGCAGGGGATGAATTTTAGTCATGAAGGACAAACCTGTTTTCAGTTTCTGAGTATTAGAATACTGATTCCAGGTGTGAAACTGATTCCTAGATTTAGCAATACATTGCTGCTACCCATCCATGCTTACCGACTCCACACTGACAGCTGCCTCAGGAACCTTGCAGCTTCTGGTATCTGATATGGTGTTTGGAACAGGAAATTCCTTAGATACTACGGCGTAACCAGTCCAACTACTCATTTCTCTGGTAGAGCCAGCCTGCTAATCTCCTTCTTCTGGTTTTCCCAGACACAGATGTTCAGTCCAGAAAGACAAACGCTTAATCATCTTGGGGCCATAGGCCTTTGACCTATTTTAATCAGCCCACAAGGTCCATCTGACCCTTCTGCACTTAGTCAGATATAAGCTGTCAAAGAGATTTCAAAGCATGGAAATCCCATAGGAGGAGAAGAATTGTTCCAAGTGGTTTCTGAGCCCGAACATCTTTACAAATGTAGCCAGCCTCACTTCATCTCTTGGAAGTTCTGCTGGGTTTGAACGGCTGGAATTTCGATTGGCAGCCCAAAACCTAGCCCATTATATTTTGAGGTCTCCTCTGGGTCACCAATACTCCTTAGATACTCTTCTGTATAAAGTCATTTGAATGATCATCATTTCCCCAGGAGGACTCCTCCTGTCTTTGAAGACAACTAAAACTCAAAATATGTGTTGCAACACTTGTACTGGGAGATGGGGAAGAATAATTCGAAAGGTGGTAGTGATTATGTGTTGGGCTGCAATCTCCAAGGTCCGCACTTTGAAACCACCAGTAGCTCCCAGGGGGAAGGATGAGGCTTTCTACTCCTGTCAAGTTACAGTCTAGGCAAATGGGTACATAAGCAAATGTGGTAAAGAAAGCTGATGCCCACCTACCAAATGATATCACATCTGGGGTCTGAAAGACTTGAAGGTAAACAAGTGGCCATCTAACTCAGAAGCAACAAAGCCCACAAGGAAGAAAACTACTAGCTTATGTCATCATGAGGTATCGAAGGGGTCAGTTATCAGACATCAAAGAACAAAAAGTCATATCATTGTAAATAAGAGAGAGTGCAGATTGGGGACCCAACGCCCATCTGTAGGCAACTGGACATCCCCTCACAGAGGGGTCGCAGGGAGGAAATGATCAGGGTGCAGTGTAGCAACAATGAAACATACAACTTTCCTCTAGTTCTTAAGTTCTTCCTCCCCCCTCCTCCACCCCACTATCACAATCCCAATTCTAACTTACAAATCCGTTTGGACCAGAGGATGTACACTGGTATAAATAGGAACTGGAAACACAGGGAATCTGGGACAGATGATCCCTTCAGGACCAGGGTTGAGAGTGGCGATACAGGGGGTGGAGGGAAAGTGGGGTAAAAAGGGGGAACTGATTACAAGGATCTACATATAACCCTGTCCCTGGAGGAGGACAACAGAAAAGCAGGTGGAGGGAGACTTCAGACAGGGTCCAAATGACAAAATTATAATAATTTATAAATTATAAAGGGTTCACGAGGAAGGAGGGAGTGAAGAGGGAGAGAGAAAATAAGGAGCTGATACCAAGGGCTCAAGTTGAAAGCAAATGCTTTGAAAAAAGATAAGGACAACAAATATACACATGTGCTTGACAAAATGGATGTGTGTATGGATTGCGATAAGAGTTGTAGGAGCCCCCAATAAAATGATTTTTTTTTTTAAATTACAGTTTAGGAAACTCACAGGGGTGTTTCTCCCCAGTCCTGTAGAGTCACTCAACAGCCATAAACTGAGATATCGGGGGAGGGGGTAAGCAATGGATTACCATTCTTGAGATGAGGGGTCCAAACACATCAGCCACTCAACAGAAGAGTGTTGCCCCCATAAAAGCTAGTTGCTAGTTGCCCCCATAAAAGCTTACCTCCGCAAAAACCCCATGGAGGGCCCGTGTGAGTTAGAATCAATTTGTTGCCCATTGGTTTGGGATTTGAATCAATTTCGTCTGCAGTATAGGAAGCACATATGAACGTAGCGTGTTCTTTAGCTCTCTGTGTATGTTACATCAAGTTTGCTTGATACCACTCAGAATGTTGCACGGTGGCACTAACTTTCCGTTGCCTCCAGTGCTTTGAAATATGAGGACTTCTGGCATCATGGAAATATAAACAAGGAGAGGAGAGAAATAGAGAAGGGTGTTAGTATCGATTCCTTTGGATCTGTAGTAGGGATAGGATCCTTCCATGTGGGGGAAAGTCTGACCAGGCCCCCCTGTTGCTTTTCCTTCTAACGTTTCCTTCTCTTCATCCCTTCACCCAATCACCTTTCCTCATCCCTCCCCCTTTTTTTCCCTCTATCATCTCCAAACAGAAGTGAGTCAGACTCATAATCATGATCACTGTGAGGGAGAGAGCCAAAATTACTGACATCCAGTCAATCCCCGCTCACAATGTCCCCTGTGCTGCTGGATGGAGTTGCTCCAAGAGTTTGAGTGGCTATTGTCTTTACCAGAGGAGATCACTAGGCTTTGCTTTTGAAGTGTCACTAGGTGTGTTCACAGTGACCACCTTTTGGGGAGTAGTCAAGAGCAAGGTATTTGCACCATCCAAAAAGAGAACAATACTTTCTAAATTTACAAAGGGGAAACATACACGGATTTAGAGATCCAGAAAAAACATCCCAGATTTACTGTAAGTCAGAATCAACTCAAGGAAATTGGGCTGGGTGGGGTGGGGGAGCCTTGCTGAAGAAATTTCCCTTTCCTGTAAAGAAGGTCAACACATTGCAATGCAGTGAATTATTTAATATGACTTTTGTCTACAGCCTTTATGACTCCCACCAAATCAATGTCATTTTCCTGATGAAACAGGTAAAAATAAGGAAGAAAGTTATTGATTGGATTCTAGAGTCTATCTGTGAGTAATTTTTTAACAGGGCTAATTGTGGGTGTCATGCTGTTAGGTATAAAACCAACCGTCTCAGAAGCAGGAAGGGTGATGGATTAACTACCAACAAGTGAGACCAGAAGTGGAGCACATTTTCTGGATCTCAAGGACCCTATACCTGGTACCTTCCTGACACCAGAAGGAACAGCAGAATGAAGAGCCAAAGTGGTAGACTTCCCAGTCCAAAGAGCAAGCAAAGGTGGAGTGCTTTTGTCAGAGGCTAGCTTGTGAAGTGGGGTGCCTCTAGGTACTTAGGTAAAGAAGCTGGCTTTGCTGACCCTTGGTGCTGAAGCTTATTGTCTTCAGGCAGAGGCTTGTTTTGAAGTGGCATGTCCTGTAAAGATATATTGGCAGCTCTTTTTTTTTAAATCATTTTATTGGGGGCTCTCACAGCTCTTATCATCATCCATCCGTCCATTGTGTCAAGCACAGTTGTACATTTGTTGCCATTATCATTTTCAAAGCATTTTCTTTCTACTTGAGCCCTTGGTATCAACTCATTTCTCCCCTTCTTCACCCTCCTTTCCTCCTCGCTCATGAACACTTGATAATTTATAAATTATCATTTTTTTCATGTCTTACATGACTGCTGTCTCCCTTCACCCACTTTTCTGTTGTTCATTCCCCTGGGAAGGAGGTATATATTGATTATTATGACTGCTTCTCCCTTTCTCCCCTCACCTTCCCCTTACTCTCCTGTATCACTACTTTCATTATTGGTCCTGAAGGGTTTATCTGTCCTGGATTCCTTGTATTTCCAGCTCTTATCTGTACCAGTATACATGCTCTGGTTTAGCTGAAGTTTTAAGGTAGAATTGGAGCCAAGAAAAAAAAACAATTGGGGCCAAGATTGTCAAGGGGGAGGAAAATTAAAGAACTAGAGGAAAGTTGTATGTTTCAATGCACTCGATCAAGTCTCCTCAGGCATCCTACACCCTCTACACCATCGATTTTAGATCACTTTTTATTTCTTAGTGACTGGGTTTTTTGGCACCCCCTTCTGTTCCCCTGCCTCCCCATCGACCTCCCCATTAACCCCCCCCCCACAACTGTTGGTCCTGAAAACAAATGTATGCATAAGCAAGTGTGGGGAAGAAAGATGATGGCACCCGGCTATCAAAAGATATAACATCTGGGGTCTGAAAGCCTTGAAAGTAAACAAGCGGCCACCCAGCTCAGAGGCAACAGAGCCCACGTGGAAGAAGCACACCAGTCTGTGGGACCATGAGGTGTCAAAGGGATCAGTTATCAGGTTTCAAGAATTAATAATCATAACATTGTATGCTCATTTTCCTGATGTGATCACTGATGACAATATGTGCATGAGCAAATGCATCTGGGGTCTTACAGGCTTGAAAGTAAACAAGCAGCCATCTAGCTCAGAAGCAATGAAGCCCACATGGAAGAAGCACATCAGACTTTGCAATCATGGGGTGTCAAAGGGATCTGGTCTCAGGCATCAAAGAACTAAAAATTATAGCATTATAAAAGAGGGGGAGTGCAGATTGGGGACCCGATCAATAAGTGAAATGCCATCCTCCTACAGAGGAGTTGCAGAGAGGAGATGAGTCAGTTAAGGTACAGCATAGTAACAATGAATGATGCAACTTTCCTCTAGTTTTCAAATGCTTCCTCTCACTCACTATCATGACCCCAATTCTACCAGACAAATCCGGCCAGATCAGGGGCTATACACTGGAGGCAGAAACATGGGGAATTTAAGATAGATGATCCCTCAGGACTAGTGGGGGGAGTGGTGACACTAGGAGGATGAAGGGATGGTGGAATATAAAGGGGGGACCATTATCAGGGATCTACATATAACCTCCTCTCTGGGGTACGGCAGTGGGGAAGTGACTGAAGGGACACATTGGATAGTGTACGAAATGAAAAGGTAATAACAATTTGTAAATTATTAAGGGTTCACGGGGGAGGTGGTGTGGGGAGGGAAGCAAAATAGGGGGAGCTGGTACTGGTGGCCTTAGTGAAGGAGGATGTTTTGAGAGTAATGATGGCAACAAGTGTGCAAATGTGGTCTGCATACAATTGATGCATGTATGGATCGTGATGGGAATTTTTTGAGCCTCCAATAAAATGATTTATTTAAAAAAAGGAGGGGAAAGGAGGAGCTTTTTACCAAGGGCTCAAGTAAAAAATACTTGGAAATGAAGATGGCAATATGTGTACAAATATGCTTGATACAAACGATGTATTGAATGTTATAAGGGCTATTAGAATCCTCAATAAAATCATTGGGAAAAAAATTGCCAAGAGTGGGAGAGGAAGAGGAGGAGCAGATAGCAAGGGCTCAAGTAGAAAGAAAATGTTTTGGGAAGGATGATGGCAATGTATGTACAAATATGCTTGATACAATTGATATATGATTGTTGTAAGAGCTGTAAAAGCCCCCTGATAAAGTGATTGCAATTTAAAAAAAGAAGAAAATTGGGTGGGGGGGAATATCATGGCTTGCTTCAGGTGCATCTCAGTACTCAAAGTAAACTCCTTGCTTTTCAATACTTTAAAGAGGTCTTGTGCAGCAGATTTACCCAGTACAATAATAGATTGAAAAAAAATCCATGAGAGGTGTCAAGAGTTGGCACTTGTGTGAAGGTTGGTGATTTGAGCCCATCCATTGCCTGGCTATCTGCTTTCATAATGATTGCAGCCAAGACAATTCCACAGTTTGAATCTGACACAAATGGGGTGGGGGGTGGGGGGGCGCACCATGAGTTGCAATGGGCTTACTGACAACTGGTCTGTTTGGTTTTATGACATATAATAAGAGCAATGATCGATTCATGAGATATTCGTTTCAGGGTTTCAGCCACAGCTCTAGCTTTTTCCCCGGACAATTTCAGATCATGCACTGAGAATCCACCAATGGTTTGGAGTCTGTACTGTCTAAACTTGATCACTTTTTGAGGGATTCCGGCTGAGGAACGCACACAAAGTGACTGAAATGAATGGATCCACAGCAAGTCAACCTCTTCCTCAAAGCAGCAGAACTTCTGTGTGTCTAAGTCTAAAGCCCACCCCCTTTTCTGTCCACATTTTGCTGCACAGAACTGTCATGGTGAGAACTAGCCCTGAAAACCCACTAGCTATTCTCAATTCAGTTGGAGGAGGGGTGGAGGAGAAAGGAACCCTGGTTACGAAGGGAGCATATTAGATTAAAACAAAGGAGGTGGGGGCTGGAAGAGACAAGGGAGCTCTGTTCTGGAATCCCAGAGCTAGCTCCAGGCTGGGCAGAAGCAAGCACAATACACAAGCCATCTTTGTTTCAACGCTGCTATGCCTGTCACAACTTCTTTATGGAAAGGAGCTCTGGGTGGAATTGCCAGTTAGATTAATTTTTAACACATCATGTACGCTGTATTCCTATTTTGAAGTGAGAGACTCTGGAGAATGTTCTTAGCTGCAGCTTACATAGTTTTCCTATGATGGAATGTTAACATTCATCTCCATAATTCTGCCTTATCTATTACACTCTGTTAATCCTGAAGGTCTCATTTCGGTTCAGGTTGACCTCTCCCTTTCTTCCCCAAACTCCCTCTCCCGGAATCACCTACACAAGTTCTCCAGATTCTGTATGTTTGTTTGCACAATTCTTTCATGAGAAAAGGATATTTTCAACCAGCCCCAGACTGACATCAGTTGAACTATTTAAAGTTTTCACAGAGGGTTTTTGTTTATAGAAAATAATACTTGCAGAACATGTACTATTATTGATATTCAGTCTCCTAAACGTACAAGTTGAAGACCGTGTTTCCTGCCAGATTTTAAACACCACAATAAATCAGCAATTTTATTTTTAAATATAAGAAGGTGTAGCTTAAAATTAAATGCAATTTGTACTTATTTACTTTGTTTGTGTCCTGTATGCACTTTACCACAAAAATGTATTTGAACTTTTAAAATACTATATATAAAAACTTAAATTATTACATATTTTAACTATCCATTAAAGCAAACATACAAGCTAATTTTTCAAAATTCTTCCCAGGATATAAGAACCATAATAAAGTTCACAACAAAACTTACACATGTATGTCTGCTTCTCTTACGTAAGCATTTCAGCTCCTTAAAACCAAAAATCATAAATTTTATAAATCAGATTACTAATCATTACTGTTAGTTTTATTAGGTCAGCATAACAGATAAATAATAATTCATAATTCAAATGAGAGAGAACCATTAAGACTGGTGATTCCCTAGTGGTCTGGTGATTCAATAGTAACCTGTTTATTCCCAGTACACTATCAATTTTTTTAATTCTCTATATTCATTGGAATTAGTACAACTATAATTAACCTTCAAAACATCAGAATGGTGGATCAAGGTAGAATGTGGAAGACAGTGCAAATACAGTTAATACATAGTACATCAAAGGCAGGAATCAATAAAGGATGGGTGAATAAGTAGGTAGCTCTCCCTGCTCTTTGTTTTCTATCACAAAGGGCTCTGGGGATCCGATTTGATTAGAGCTGGGGTAAGGAGTCTTCTTTTTGTTCCCTGTCATTAATTATAAAGAGTAGGTTAGGGGGCTTGCCCTCCACATCCATAAGTGGAAGACAAGCCATATGGAATGCACTGATGGTATTATGAGACTGAAGCAGAGAGCATGAAGCTCATGAAATTTACAGATGATAGCATAAAAAACTGATTTCCAAAATTAGCTTTTTATTGTTATTAAAAGATCCCTTTATTGGGGGCTCTTACAACTCATATAACAATTCATCTATCAATTGTATCGAGCATATTTGTGCATATGTTGCCATCATTTTCTGAACATTTATTTTCTATTGAGCCCTTGGTATCAACTTTTCTTTTTCCTCTTCCTCGTCCCCCTCAACCCTTGTGACAGAATAGCTTTATTCTTATTCATTAACCTTTGGAGTTCTGTTTCCAAATAGTTTAAATGTTCAAAAGGACCACAGAGATAGTAAAGGTTTATTGTGTCAACCTGGCCAGTAAGCTCATGGGATTAATTGAAGGGTGGAGAGATAAATGGCTCCATGAGTCTCACCTTTCCAGTTCTCTGGTCTCCTGTTCTCTGATAATCAGACCAGAGTGCAGCTGCCTTAGCCAGTTTTCTGACTCACCTGGCAAGATTTTCTTCCTGTGAGACATCCCTGAGGAGAAACCACATGGACCTGCCCATTGCAACCCTGGGTTCTGGAACAGCCATGTAGAGATCCCTGACAGTACTGAGGGGCTTATATGCTCACTAATTGGCTTTCCTCCTGCAGTTGTTACTGTGTGTGTTTTGTGAAACCAAGGAGGACTTTGTAGATTGGTGCTGGACATGTGGCCTAATATTTGACCTATGGGCTTGGATAACACTGAGTTGGGATACTTTCTTAGTGTACCCTTTATATAAAACTCTCTAGTATACATATGTTTCTGTGTATTTCTTTCTCTTGATTACTCACACAAACTCAACCACATTATTAGGGTACTCCTCTGCCGTTGATTCAATTCTTACTCATGCTGATACTATAGAACAGATTAGACCTACCCCTTAGGGTTTCTGAGATTTTCATCTTACTTTTATCTCTGCATCATAATTATCAATCATGTAAGAATCTTTGGAGTTCATTCATTGTCTACATTACCTGTGCTACCTAGTCTTACTGGCATGGTCTTTTATGAAGTCCAGAATTAAGTGGGGTCATTTAGCATCTAGTTACATGCTTTTATGATTTCTTTTTTTTGGGGGGGGGGGGAATCACTGCCCTCTGGTGGGAGTGGGAGGCCCAGCCTTGCTCCTGAAGAGCTGCTGCTGTATTTGAACTGCCAAGCCAATGGGCCGCAGTCCTGTACTCAACCACTATGCCACTGGGGCTCAGCCCTCATGATTCCTTTATAAGGAAATTGTTCTCCCATTTTTGTTGTTTCTTTTCTTTTTTTTCTTAAATACTTACATTGGAGGCTCTTATTTCTCTTATCACAATCCACCCATTCATTCATTGTGTCAACCACATTTGCACATATGCTGCCATCATCATTTTCAAAGCATTTCTTTTCAACTTGAGACTTGATATCAGCTCCTCATTTTCCCTCTCCCTCCCCCACCTCCTGAACACTTGATAAATTATAGATTATTATTATTTTCATATCTTACATCATCCTCTGTCACTCTTCATCCACTTTTCCATTGTTTGATCCCCCTGGGAGGGGGTTATATGTTTTCCATTCTCCATTTCTCCTCCCATCTTCTCCTAATCCTCCTGATATCTCTATTCTTATTGGTGATCCTGAGGGGTTTATTTATCCTGAATTCCCTGTGTTGCCAGCTCTTATCTGTAACTGTGTGCATGTCCTGGTCTAATCCAATTTGTAAGATAGAAATGCAGTTATGATAGTGGGGAGAAGGAAGCATTAAGGAACTAGAGCAGTGGCACTCAACCTGTGAGTTGCCTGTCTTTGGGGGACAAGTGACTTTTTCACAAGGGTCACATGACTCATAACAGTAACAAAATTAGTTATGAAGTAGCCCCCAAAATAAGTTTACAGTTGGGGGGTCACTATAACATAAAGAATTGTGTAAAAAGGTCATGGCATTAGGAAAGTTGAGAAACACTGAACTAGAGGAAACACTGCTTAATCGGTGCATACTGCACATTGACTGGCTCTTCTCTTCTTTGTGACTCTGCTGTGAGAGAATGTCGAAAATCTACAGATGGACTTTGGGTCTCCACTCTATGACCACCAATACCCCCCCCCCCCACTCACCAATTCACATTGGGTATGATTTTGTTCTGGGTCTTAGATGCATAATACCTGATGATCCCATCAACACCTCATAATCACCCAGGTAGGTGTGGTTCTTCCATGTGGCCTTTGCTGCTTCTCAGCTAGTTGGTCACTTGTTTCTCTTCAAGCCTTTAAGACCCCAGACACTATATGTTTGGATAGTGACGTACTATCAGCTTTCTTAGCCACATTTGCTTAAGTACCCATTTTGTAGAGCTCTTGTCAGGAAGGTGAGCATCACAGAATGCCAATTATTAGAACAAACTGTTCTTGGGTTGAAGGAGTTCTTGAGTTGAGTCCCAAAATCCATATGCAACCTTAATTCTTAACATATAGATACAGATACACAAGATCTAGTCCCTTCTCATTACATATAAATATATTTACATATGTACTTGCCTGTATTTAGACTTCTATAAATGTCATTTGCCTCCTAGCTCTTTTCTTTATTTCCTACTTTCCTCTTGTCCCACAATTATGTTCAGATTTCATTCAGGTTTAGTAATTTCTTGATGCTACATTAGCCTTGATTAAGCCCCACTAGACATCCTACATTCTTCTCTCCATTAATTTTAGTTGAGTTGCTGTCCCCTTGTCCCTGGGTTGGCTTCTCACCCCCTTCTTTTTCCCCACCTCCCCGTCTCCCATGTACTCCCAGGACAATTGGTTCTATTCTTTTCATCTCTGAATTGTTTATTCCGCCTATCTTATCTCGGTAGATATACAGAGACATGAGGAAGCACAGTAACCAGGCAAAGCCAAACAAAGGAAGCTAAAACCAACAAAGCAATAACAACAAAAACAAAATGTCAACAACAAAAAAGAAAATTGACAACAAATGGAAATGCCTAGAAGTAGTTCAAGGTCTGTTTATTGGACTTTATGATTTGAGTGTGATGTGGTGCCACATTCTGTCTCAAAATCTGTTTTTGGTATTCCCCAGGGATTTCATCACTTTACTCCCCTTGCCACTCTGTTCCATGCCCTTGGTATTTTGCCCCACTGTAATGGGGTCAGATTGGGCACAAATTCTGTGCCGTGTCTCTAGTTTTGTCTGCCAAAGCGCTATGGTTCAATGAGGGATGTTGTGTCTCATGGTGGGATCGGCCCTATGGTCCCCTCTGTACATTGTCTGCACTGAGCAGGAATATCCTCCTCAGGGCTGGGTGGGTCAAGATGTGTTCTCCTCCCATTCTACCCCTCTACATTTCTCTTCTGGGGGCTAATCAGGTGTGCCTCTCTTCCCAAGCTGTAGCTTCAGTGCTGTCCTCTGAGGTGCATTCTTCTGTGGGGGTGGGGAGGTGTCCACATAGTTGGAACAGGGGCCAGCCTCACAAACCTCTCTGTTGGTTCCCTGGTACATTCCAGTATGTTGGATTCACGTCTTGGCATATTGGGTAGAAACCTGGTGCCTCTCTCCCTCTCCTGTGAAGATATAAACAATATCCTCCCCTTGGGTGGTTAGTACCCTGCTAACTCCACCCCCCATGTCACTATTTCCCCCTTCTTTCTTTCCCCCTATTTAATTGTCTGCCGCATGTATCCTGGATTGGGTTTGGCAACTGCCATAATACCTGGACCTCATCCCAGGAATGTATGTATCTAGAAGATTTTCCCCTATCCCCATTTAAAAAAAAAACTTACTTCAGTGAGTGGACTCATGTTTTTCATCTGTTTCAGATATTGCCAAATCAATTTTCATAATTGCTGTACATACCTATAGGTCTACCCACAGTGAATGAGAGTTCTAATCTCATTGTAGACTCTCCAACACTTGTTACTTTTTGATTTTTTGAATTGAACTATCTTTGAGGGTGTTCGGTGGTATTTCGTGGTTGTTTTATTTTGTATTTCTTTTATAGCTAATGATCGAGAACATTTTTCTCATATGTTTATTGACCATTCGGATTTCTGTCCTTGTGAAGCATCTGTTCGGGTACTTTGTCCACTTAGTGAGCAGTTAGATTTTTTTTTTTGTAATCTTGCAAAGTATTGTCGATTTTAGTATTAAGGCCTTTTTTCTGATGTATCATTGCTAAAGATGTTTTCCCAGTCTGTGGGATCTCTTATTACTCTCTGGATAAATTCTTTTGATGTGCAGAAGTGATTTATCTTCAGTATTTGTCAATTTGTGACTCATCTGTATTTGTGTCCTTCCCTATTTCTGATAGCCTATGTATTCCCTGTGCCAAAGTTCTCAGGTGGGTCCCTATTCCCTCATAGATTGTTCTAAAAGTTAGGGTTTACATCAAGGTGTAGGATACACCTTGAGTTTATTCTTGTGCATGGAATAAAGTAAGTGTCCTGCTTAATTTTTCTGAAGGCAGATATCCATTTTTCCCCAGCACAATTTAGTGAAAAGGGCATCTGTTTCCCATTTGATATTTTGGGGGCCCTTATCAAGAATCAGTTGTCTGTATGATGATGTTTTTATTTCTGGGTTTTCACTCTTTTCCATTGGTCTGAATATCTGTCATTATACCAGCACCACACTATTTTGACCACTGTGGCTGAATAATATGTACTAAAGTCAGGGAGAGCAAATTCTCCCACTCTGTCCTTCTTCTTGAAGAGTTCTCGACTAATTCTGGGCTTCTTCCTTCTCCAAAGGAAGTTGGTAATCAGTTTTGCTGGTTCTTTGAAGAAGGATGATGGTATTCGTATCAGAATGGTATTAAATTTACATAGTACCATGGGCAGAACTGACATCTTTACTATATTGAGTCTTCTAATCCAGTAGCATGGGATATTCTTCCATTTGTTGAAGTCACCCTTGGTTTCTTGTAATAGTGTTCTGCAGTTTCCCTTGTACAAATCTTTGGGTTTTTTAACCAGGTATACCTCTAGATATTTCCATTTGTGCTTGACTACTGTAAAGGGTACTACCTTTTTAATCATCTCTTCTGTGATCTTGTCTGATGTTTATAACAGTGTGATAGACTTCCGTTTGTTAATCTTGTATTCTGCCACTCTGCCATATTCCTCTATTGCTTCCAACAATCCACTTGTAGAAATTTGGAGATTTTCAATATATAAAATTTATATATTTTTTCAATATATAAAATCATAAAAAATCATATCATCTGTGAATAACAATAATTTCACCTCTTCCTTCCCCAGACAAATACCTTTGATGTCTTTTCTTTGTCTTATGTTGTTAGTTATGACCTCCAGCACGATGTTAAATAGGAGTGGGGACAAGAGCCATTCTTGTCTGGTTCATTTTTTCAGTGAAATTGTTTTCATTTTTTTTGCCATGGATTACCACATTGGCTGTGGGTTTTTCATAAATAACTTGCATAATATTTAGGAATTTTCCTTCCATTCCTATCTTCTTTAGTGTTTTAAATAGGAATAAGTGATGGATGTTGTCAAATTCTTTTACCACATGTAACTATATTATCACATGGTTCTTACAATTTTTCATGTCATGGTGGCAAATAATACTAGCGGTCTTTCATTTGTTGAAACATTCCTGCATACTTGGTATGAATCTCACTTGGTCTTGGTGAGTTATTTGTATTATATGCTTTTGTATTCTATTGGCTAGTATTTTGTTAACGATTTTTGTATTGATGTTCATTAGAGATATTGTTCTGGAGTTCTCAGTTCTTGTGGGATCTTTGTTCACTTTATGTATCAGAGTTATACTAACTTCATAGAAAGAGTTTGAGAGTTTTCATCTTTTTGTATGTTCTGAAAGAGTTTGTGCAGAATTGATGTCAGTTCTTCCCTGAATGCTTGGTAGAATTTTCTGTGGAGCCATCTAGCCTGTGGAATTTTTTTCCCTTGGTAATCCCTTGATAAGCTTGTCTATTTCTTTTATTGCTATAATTCTGTTGAAATTCTTGACAGCCATCAGGAATAGTCTAGGGAGGGATTGTTTTTCCAAGTATTTGTCCATGTTTTCCAAGTTGTTGAATTCATTACAGTACAGAATTTCATAATACTGTGTAATTATCCTTCTGATTTCATTAGTGTCCATTGTGATAGCCCGTTTTATCCTCATCCTTGCAATTGCCATTTGTCCCTTCCTTTCTTTGGTTAGGTTTGCCGTGGTCTATCAATTCTGTTAATCCTTTCAAAGGACCAACTTTTAGCTACATTAATTTTTTCCATAGTTTTCTTGTTTCCCCTCTCCTGTATCTCAGCCCTGATTTTTATTATTTGCTTCCTTTTGCTGTTAGTAGGCATGTCCCGTTGACTCTGCTGTAAGTGGTGTAAGGTTTCTGCCAGTATATCAACCATAAATCTCTTTTCCTTTTTAATATGTGGATATATTGCTATCAGACTTCCTCTGATAAGTGCCTTTGATGTGTCCCAAAGGTTTTGGTAACATTGTATTTTCATTCTCATTGGTTTTTAGAAACTTCCTATTATCATCTCTGCCCTGGGTCAATATCCACTTTTTTTTTTTTGCAGAAGGGAGTTATTTATCCTTTAATTATTTGTCCCTGTTCTTTTCGTCATCCTTTTGCCGATTTCCAGCCTTATGGCATATGGTCGGAGAGAGAACTCTGTATCATCTTTATGTGCTTAAATTTGCTCAGGTTTGTCTTGTGCCCCAGCATATGGTCTATCTTAGAGAATGTGCCACGTGGGCTTGAAAAGAATATGAACTTTTTTGCATTTGGGAGGAAAGTTCTGAAAATATCTAACAAGTCAAGTTGTCCATTGGTGCTCTTTAAATCTATAGCCTCCTTATTAAGTTTCTTTGACTGGGATCTGTCTTTTTCAGAGAGTGGCATATAAAAGTCACCTGCTATAATTACTGAGTCTGTGATTCCTTTTTTCATCTTTTAGAGTGTTCATCTCCTATGGGCAGATTATGCTTCCTAAGCCATTCTAATAACCTCTATCTTTTAATGCCTAAGTTTGGTTCATTGATTTTCAGTGTTATTACTTTCATCTGTGGACTCTGATGTTATCTTATACCTTTTGCATTGGGTGTTTTCCTACCTACCTACCTTACCAGCTTGTGGTGTGTGTGTGTGTGTGTGTGTGTGTGTGTGTGTATGTGTGTGTTTAATTCTTGTCTTCTTCCCTCCATTGAGCTAATGCTATTGTTGGTTTTTTTTTCACTTTGTCGCCCTCTAGGTGGAGTTATTCTATGTAATAATCTCTTATTTGTGCTCAATGAGGTTTGATCTTCTGCCCATAATGTGTTAGCAAGGATCTCTTGTAGATCTGGGTTTCTTTTTATGTTTTCTTTGAGTTTTTACTTGTCTGGGAAGACTGTTACTTCTCCATCTATCTTTTTTTTTTTTTCGGGGGCGGGGGGGGAGGCATCACTGCTCTCCGGTGGTGGGAGTAGGAGGCCCAGCCCCACTGCTGGAATTGAACCTCCGTCCCAGTGGGCCGCAGTCCCACGCACAACCACTACACCACTGGGGCTCAGCCCACTTCTCTATCTTCCTTAATAGATAATTTGGCTGGATAGAGTAATCTTGGGTTTGCATTATTTTGCTTCAATCTTTGAAATATGTTACTCCAGTCCCTCTTCTACTTCATCATATCCACTGATATCTCTGAACATATTATTTGGGTACTTTAATAAGTGACTATTTGTGTTTCTCTAGCTGCTCTTATGATTTTCTCCTTTTCCTCATAGTTGGACAATTTAACTATAATGTGTTTTGGTGACTTCTTGGGATTCAGTCTGGCTGGTGTTATTTTTGCCTTATGAATGATCGCCTGATTTTTATTTATTAAGTTGGGGGATTTTTCCTCTAAGAATTCCTTCACTATTTTTGCTGATAATTTCCTTCACTATTTTGTCTTTGTTATGTCTTGCCCTGGTAGGCCAATTATTCTAATATTGTTCCTCTTCATAGCATCAGACATGGCTCTCAGGTTTTCTTCTGCTTCTCTGATTGGCTTACTTGACTACCTTTCCCACTTTTAAAAGTCTGCCTGGTTATCCTCGAGGTCACTGGTGTGATTCTCTGACTCCTCAAATCTGTTGGCAAAGTTGGTTACTATATATATTCCTGTATAAGCCGAGTTTTTTCAGCATATTTTTAATGCAGTTTTTGTGGTAAAATTATGTGCCTTGGCTGATATTTGGGTCAGCTTATACTCGAGTATATACTGTAATTTGCTACTGGGCTTTGTTATTTTATTCTTTAGGTCTTGTTTTTCCCCTTGGTGCATGGCCTTTACCTCCTCTCTCATTTCATCTTTTTCTGTATTGCTGTCCTCATATCCTGTAGCAGCACTCTGAAGATTATTTTTTTTTCCTGTGGCAGGTCAATATCTGCTTCTTCTACGTACATCATTAGACTCGTGACTTCCTTTAGCATTACCTTCTCTTTCGCCTGCTTTTTTGTTGAGGCTGTTGGGGCTGGTTGTGGTTTACATGTTGTTTTAGAGGAACTGAGCGCTATCTTCCAGAGTTGAAGAGCACTGGGCTTTCTCTTGGGAGACTTGTGTGATTCTTGAACTGCCTGCTGGTAGTTGCACTGAGGGTTCAGGTTCCCACTGTATCATCCTGTGGTTTCACTCTTACCCTAGCCAACCAGTATTCCATAATTTGGAATGTGAGTTGGATAGTCCTTGGGTGGTGTGGGCCCACAAGGATGACACTCCACCGGCTGATTTTCCAAGAACCATGGTGATATGTTCCATGGGGCTTGGAGTGCCTTGGATCGTGTGTGTTGTTCCCCTCTCCAGCTGGAGTGCTGTGAAGAGCAGGTAGGTGTACCCCCTTTTGTGGATGAGCACTGTGGATGACAGGCAGAATTACTCTCTTAATTTTCTGATCTGGCAGCGGGAGCTCCGAAAGTTAAATCTACCCTCAGGCCATATTTCCGCTGTCTCCCAAGATTGTAAATCCTTATGGCAGCAGACAATCTCAGCATTCTCCCTTACAGGGATTGGTGGGTTTGAACAGGTTCCATTGAAGATAGCAGTCCAATGCCTAACCAACTCGGTCACCATCCTCCTTAGGGTGAATGCTGTGATTTCCAGCAAAGAACTTCCATGAAACACCTAAGTGAGTCCAAGACATCTTTCCTAGAGTCAATTTAGTGTCATAAATCCTAAAGAGCAGTTACAAGACTATTTCATGACATTTCAGGCTTCATTGAGAAATCACTATGAATAGAGAAATGAAAAAATGATCTAATTAGTAAACCTTACCTTGTACCCAAGAATGAACCTCTTGACATTCTGAGAGTTTTCACTTAAGAGGTTTCCAGAAGTTTGGCTGTCCGCCACCCATGAAATTAAAAAAAATAGATCATTGCCAACTATTCATATTGTTTAAAGTTCTAGAAGAAAAACATTAGTGCTCATTTCTTTTTTCAAATTATTAGAGATTTCTTTCTTTGAAATTGTTCTCCTTGATGCCTTGGGAGCATTAAAATGGTTCTTTACTGGTTTTTCTGCCAAACATCAATATTCAACCAAGAGATAACAATTAAAAATCACACACAATATGCATATCAGCCAGCATTCTAAGAAAGGGTTGAGGAGGACTTTACACAAATTTGTATACTAAACGTCTTACAAGATCATTATTTGTTACTGAAGGAACAAGATCAAAAGCATGTGCACAGTAACCAGTGCAGAATGAAAGACTAGTCAAATTGTCAGTGATTCAGCTTCTATATAGAAGGGTTGTTTTAGAGAGAATAAAATGTTAAACAAACATCTTTACCAATAAAGCTACACTACTGTTGGTTTAAAGATGACTTCAGAGAACAACTTCAGTATAAAGTATAATGATTATAAAAAAAAATAGAACAACCATAGCTATCATTTTGATTCTTACTCAGAGTGACCCTTGAGAGAGTTTTTGAAACTATAAATCTTTGCATGAACAGGTAACCTTCATTTTCTCCCATAGAGTGGCTGCTGGTGGCTTACTAATCTTCCTCCTGCCCCCACCCCCGAAATTTTTTTTATTAGGAGTTAATTCAAACAATCCCAGGTCTTCTCAAATATTAAATATTACATATAGTAATTAGGGCATGGATATCCCAGGACAATGTTGGTCCACCTACTGATAATATATCTGTCCTCTGCTTTTTCACACAGCATGTAATTTTAGTCTTAAGTCTTCAGGTTATAGGTGTTTTTGAAGTACAGTTCACTTAGTGGCGTTCCCATATGTATCCTCTTCGGTAGGGTCTTTGGAGCATGTTGGTACTGTGATATGTAGGTTTAATGTGCCAACCAGGCCAATAGGAACATGTGGGGTTAATAAGGTTGCAGTTTGATTGGAGGGCAAAGAAATAAATGATTTGAGAAGCGCTGCTCCTCTCTCTCTCTTGCTGTCTGGTGATCAGACCAGTGTGAGGTTGCGTTAGCTTGTTCTCTGTCTTAATTTGCAAGCTACACTGTCCATGGGACAAACAACCTGTGGATCATGTTGCTAGAGCTTGAGGTTCCTTTAAGAGCTGCCTCTCCAAACTGCTGGTATAAATCACTTGAGGTTGGGACTGTTGCATCCTGTCATCTGGCTGACTGTTGATGACTTGCTCTGGTATTTGCTGCCTGTGGTGGGACTGCCCGCATTGTTCTATGGAAGCAATTGCTCTTGACCAAGGACCCAGCAGCCCTTGTGAGTTGAACGATTTCCAGTGTATTAACTATTCCACAGAAGTGAGTTGAACTGAGTCCTCTGTACTGCTGTGTGGACTAATTAGCTGTTTTCTTCCATCAGGGTGCATATCTTTATCTATCATCTATATATATAAAATCATAAGTGTCCTAGTTTTGTTTCTCTAGAGAAGGCTGTTTAAGACAGGCGTTTTTAAGAGATCCTGGATGCAATGCCCCAGGGTTCTTTGGCAGTTTGCATGGATTCCTAGGGAGTGTGTTAGGCAGGGTTCCCTACAGAAATGAAACCAGGGCTCTTATGATTACATATATGAAAGGATAGGTTTATATAGTGAGAGGGAATACACCAGCTCATTAATCCACACAGCAGTACAGAGTGCTTAATCCGGCTCACTTTCATAGGACAGTGAATATATTGAAAGTCCTTCCAACTCACACTAGGCACTGGTCCAAGGTCTAGGTTGCAGAGAGTAGAGTAGCTGGCGGGAGGTGTGTAGACACGATGAGCAGTTGGACCCCAGGCAGCACATCTGGCAAGGTGGGGAGGCAACAGCAGGAAGGTGAGATGTCCAGGCATAGCAGAGGCTGGTAGCGCAGAAGCACAGAAAAACTGGTCACAATGGACTCTCATGGCGTAGCTATGCATGGCTTGACAACATGATCCACCACAATCCACTGGTTGGTTCAGCCCACAAGTAGTGCAGAGCTGTTAAATGGGATCAACATGGAGAAAGAGGAAGTGGCCATTCTCAAAGAGCCATTTATTTTGGTTGCCCTCCAGCCAAGTTGCAACCTGTTTGACAGGCTATATTCTGCCCATATGTTCCTAAGGGAGCCGTGTTGGCACACACAAAAAAAATCTAACTGTCAAAGGATGCATGTGCATGCTACCAGGCATACTCCCCTCTTAGGGTCCATAGAAGTGTTGTTAGTCATTTTTATTTCCTACTTAGAAGTTGGTCCTCCACTGTTTTTCTACCAATAGACATGAATTTGTCTTCTTCCAACCATGTCTGCTGCTTTTCCCATTCCTGACGACTTTCCCATCCCTACCCACCATCTATCTGACAGCCCTCTTCAAGTCCTCCCCTCCCCCTTCCTTGACACTCCGATCCCAGCTGATGTGAGAACTCCTTCACCGAAGTGACCTTCAAGATACACACCTGTGGAGGATGGAAAACAGTCATGTGCTTATCTGGTCTAGTTTTGAGATTGTCCACTTAGTAATATAAGGGCTCATGTTATTTTCTCCCTCTGCTATTGTTTTAGCAGACTGTCTACGATGTAGTTCATCCTGGTTTAATGATTATATAATACATTTTTCTCTTGCTTTTATTTTTGTGGAATCCTCTTCTGGGTTAGGCATAGGTTTGCTTTTTAGAAGCGCCCCACCTCCTGCCCTAGTATTCTTTCAGATTCCACTGTCGAGGTAGTTGGTGTGCCTCTGACTCTTTTCTGAGCTAAACAGATCCTCCTTGTTTACAGCTGAACCCAGCTACTATTTGGGGGGACTGACACGGGATGCATCCGACTTTAAACAAAAAGAGGCTTCCAAAAAACTCACGTAAACTTCCCATTACCATTTGTTGCGTGGGAAGAGGGACTGTTGATTTATCAATCTCTCTCACTCTTTTTAAACAAGCAGTGGCCATAGTGTTTATGAGCTGGGTTGTGACCCGCATGGTGGGGAGAAGTGAACTACGAGCAACTCTAGGGAGAACGACTAGGCTTTCTACTGGATAACAGTTGGACTCAGAAGCCCACAGTGGGTAACAATGAGTCAGCATGAACTCCGGCCGTGAATTTGGTTTGGCTGGTTTTTCTAACATCTTTAAAATGGTGACTGGATGGGAGCTTATATCTCAGATCATCATTTTTTGTTTTAAGTGGTATAGCTCCTCAATCAATCCCCTCAATAGTCTGCCATACTCTCTCCTTTGGTTTCTCTTTTTTCTCTTGTGAGTTACTCTCTGTCAATGTACCTAAGTTAGTAATTATCTACCTGCCTAGCCTATTGCTGTTCTTTCTGCCTTGCTCAGCCCTCCTTGGTAGCCTCCAAAGTCCTTTTTACGTTTTTACTTTGGTATGAAAGTATTTGTCTTGGTTATAACTTCTTCATAACGGTGACCACGTATAACATTTGATGTTCCATTATTTTTTTTTTCATTTCATGTTCCTACCAGCTTTTCCCTATCCTCATATATTAAGTCACAGGGTTTCAAAAAGTACATACCCATATATCCCAAGTTATATGGAATATATGTATAAATGGAGAAAATGGGTTGTCTAACCACTCTATACTCCTTTCTTGTAATGTTATTAAAGTTTGGTTAGAATTTTATGGAGAAAATTCAACAGGTTATGCACATTTTGTTTCATGATATTGGTTGAAGTTCCCCACTTCATTCTTCTTAGCTACCTACTGAGCCTTGTTTTTTGGCAAGTGTAGCCTTTTAGTATCATCTAGTTGATCATCTTAAAGTATGTGTTCCTCTCTGGTGCTATTTTCCCACAAAGTGAAGGTTTAGATCTGTGTTAGTCTGGCTTGACTAGAAAAACAAATTCAGTGTGTAATAACAAAGAGTTTCATCTCAAACAGCAATTATATGTTGAGAAAACATTCCGGCCCAGTCCATATCATGTCTATAAGTCCTAAATTAATACATATGTCTGATACTAGTCCATAAAGTCCTCTTTAGACTCACAAAGCATATGCAATGATGCTGAATGTAGGAAGCTCACAGGCCAGTGATGGATCCAGTGGCAGTGGAAGCATCTCAGCCCTGGTGAGGGTCTCTGCATGGCTTCTCCAGCTTCAGGACTCTGGATGTCCCCAGTGTGGATTCATGTGGTTTGTCAACAGGAATGTATATTACGGAGAGAGTATGTCCTGCCTCCAGGGAGGAAGAGAGTTCCCAGAATCCTCATGAAAAGGCCATGCCCATAAAGAGGCATCAATCAGACTGTGACCTGATTGACAGTTGGCAACTGTCAATTTATTTAACAAGTTGACATGATGTGACATGACAACTACCTTAAGCTCTATCAACATTCCCAAAGAAAAGAAAATGGGAAGGAGGACCTCTGCATATTTTGGGGATTTTTATTTGTTTGTTTGTTTATTTTAGTTGTTTCCAAATTCACCCCTTACTTTTAGTTTTCCATGTGCATTTTAAAATTAATCATGTGCTGCATAAATGGATGTTTTAGGTTAGGTTATTTAATATTTGTAGAGTGACTGGTTAATTCATTACTGTAGAAATATGGAAATGATCTCAATAATGAGGATACGTTTACCAAAATTTTGAATGGAGGGGAAGAATTACTGTAGGATTGACATAAATTCAAAACTCTGTAGTTAAACAAACAGCATAGATCCAGGAATGGGTTTGGGGATTACACTAAATCCCAGCTCCAATGTTAGGGCAATGAATTCTTATGCCATAGCACTGCTCAATATTCAGGAAGGGAACACAGAAGATATGCATGCTATAGCAAAATGTGATGATGGAATTGGATGATACCTAGCTATTAGATAAATAGTTTCTGGGGTATTAAAGGCTTGTCCCCAAACAAGCAGCCATCAAAGTGAGATGTCAACTAAGTCCACATGGAAGAAGCACACCAAAATCAGTCACCATAGGATTATAAATCATATAATCCAAAATCCAAGGATAGAATAGTATCAGGACCTAAATCGTGAGACTCTGGTTTGCAGAAGCTATGCCTGACCTTAAGTTTTAGAATCTGCTGATGGATGACAGTAGGAGCCCAAAATTCATTTGTTGGAACCATATAGAAAATAAACCTCCAGTGAACTCCATCTGTCCAAAGTACAGGGATGGGAGGAAAGTGGTTATTAAACAGAGTGCATTGAAGAGATGGCTAAAGAAGATCAAAGAGATAAGCCAGACCTGAATGGTTAAAACCTTGTCAGTTTATCATCCCTCGCCCCCCCCCCCCAATGCTCCCTCTGATGCACACTGAACCTGTTCTGGTTTCAACATTTTCTTAATTTTTTGTTTTGTTTTTCATTTGTTTGTATTAGGGTTTATCTCAGATTTGTTATGCCATTGGGAGTCACCCTCTTGAATTTTTGCTAATTTTTTTTCTCTCGGGTTTTCAGTATATGAGACTCAGGATTGATGAGCCTATAGGGACAGCAAGTAGAATAAGGGTTGCTGGGTTGGGGTACAGTGATGGTGGTGGTGGTTACAGTTGGGGATGAAGAAGGATCCTTTGGGGGGTGTCAAGGAGTGCAAGAAAGAAAAGCATGTTAAACTGATGTGGTAGCAATTGTATAATACTTCTTGATGTGATAAAATTATGGAATGATATGATATATATGAACTCCCAACTGAAATGGATTTCGGTGAGAATTGCCAACTCAAGTGGCTGTAGATGCCGGAAAGGTGGGTTAGAAAAGTAATTTAAGAGAAATGGGAAGCTGCAGAATCAGTGTCAAACCTAAACTCAAACACCCCTCATTGCTTTCAAGGCGGTTCTGACTTATAACCACGTCATGGATTAGAGTAAAAGTGACTTCCAAGGGATTTCAAGGCTGCAACTCTTTATGGAAGTTGGTAGGCTCAAACTGCCACCCTTATCATTAGCAGCCACGTGTGTGGCTATGACCCTATTAGGGTTTCTTGAACTCAAGTTCTAGGTAGTTATGAGAGTATCCCTTGGAAGGGAGAGCCTGTGCTTGGGGCCCAGAGGTATTAGATGGTGGTTGAGAAAATAAAGATGAAGTGCAATTAATCAAATCGCTCAACATCCCTTGTGTAATTCCAAACTCATTCCCCAAGTTTCCCAAATGAAGGGCACGATTGATTTCCAAATAAGGAAGAAAGCGAAAGTACAACAGGACAGCTTTGACATTTGGGTCTTGAAGCCTTCCACCTCATTTGGAATTGAGATTCCGGAGCAAAGAACAAAGGAGCAAAACAAAGGTGGTGCCACTTGTAGTTGTTGTGGGTTGGCCGTGTGTTGATTTGGGCACATGGCGGCCTCACGTGCACAGAGTTGCACTGTGCTGCATAGGGTTCAAGACTGGAACCTTTCGGAAGGAGCTGGCCTATCTTCTCAGGTGCCTCTCACTCCCATCGAGTTCATTCAGACTCATAGCCCCCCTACAGGACAGGTCAGATGAGTCCCTGTGGGTTTCTAAGTCTGAAATCCTTAATGGAAGTAGAAAGCTTTGTTTCTCTCACTCAGAGCGGCTGGTGGTTTAGAACTGCCAACCTTCAGTTAGCAGCCCAAGTTAGGTTCAAAATCTAACCTTTTAACTGGGAGTTGAGTACTTTATCATTTACAAAGAAACACTTTGTCCTTGCTTACGGTGCTTCAATAAATCTCCTTACATTCTATATTTCTGAGCATTTTTTTTTGACATTTGACCTGGCTTCCCTCCTCTCTCATTTTTGAAAGTTTGAATTATGGCAGTTCCTTGACTTCTAACTTAACCTCCCCCAAGATTCTGTCTGAAGTTCCCCTTTCCCCTGTAATGCATTACATTGTAAAACGATGACACTATGAAACATATCCCTGACTGCTGAAATTTCAGCCAAGAGCAGAGTTCTTTGGTCACTGCTTGCCAAAGACAGACATTTGGACACAGGCGATGTTGCATGAAAACTGTGAGAAAAGGTTACGCCACCCTGCAGTTCATTAGGTCATGGGATCATTATGAGCTGGAATCAACCTGGTAGCAGGAAGTTTGATTTCAAGTTTTAGGTCATGAAACAGTCCAGAATGAAGTAGTTGTGGATTATATTTATGAAACCCAGCCTCAGGATGATGAGCCTCCATTCCACAAAACATGTGTGAACATCCTCTGGACACTGGGGTGTCCCAAAGATGATGACTAAAAGGGAAGAGAGAAGCCTTCTATTACACAGGGTAACACCATATGAGGATTTAATTTAAATAAGAATAATTTCCTCTTATTTAAAGTTAGTTCAAGTGATCATTTTATTCATCATAATTTAGAATATAATGAACCAACTCTCAAGTCGTCAGCACATATTTGCAAGGTCCAAAACATATCTTCAGTTTTTTAAATAACTCAGAGCACCCAATTCCCTCCCATAGTTCCAAATAAAAAGTGAAGCTTTAGGGCTGAGCCCCGGTGGCGTAAGTGGTTGAGTGAGGGACTGCAGCCCACGGGCTTGGCAGTTCAAATCCAGCGGTGGCTCTCAGGAGCAGTGCTGGGTAGCGCCCACGACCATCAGAAGGCAGTGATGCCCACAAAAAAACAAAAAACAAAACAAAAAGTGAAGCTTTATTTGGATAGGAGATTAAACTTAGAGTTCCTTAAAATTGAAGAATGTATACTTATAATTTAAAAGCTTGCAATTATACAAAAATGTAGAAATGTCATATGGGTGCTAATTATTGCTCTTATGCCTTTCTATTAACATTTGATAACAATCTTTAATGCTCTAGATAAGCTAAGCAACTAAATTGTTTTGTATTGACCTCTGTTACTATTTGAGCAATTAGATATTAAGTTTTGCTTTGTTAATAGTGTGAAATAGTAAGAAAATTTGAAAAACCTACCAAGAATATTGAAGAGTAGGAAAGTACAAAAAATTAACATGAAAAGAAACCAAATAGGAAAAATAATGTTTAATGATTATCTATCAAACTTATCAATAGCTAACCAATCAATTTGATTGATCAATAAATGATTATCAATCAAGACACACCCTTGATTGGGTCTGCAGCTATAAGTATGCATTGGTATCTCTTACAAAACTGGGTCCTACTGTATTTTGGCAAAGAGCAGGCATTCACTTAGAGGCTCTGTTCCTAACAAATTTTTTTTTCCTCTGTTGATTTTTTTTTGGGGGGGGGCATCACTGCCCTCTGGTGGTGGGAGTAGGAGGCCCAGCCTTTGCTCCTGTGGAGCTGCTGCTGGAATTGATCCTCCATCCCAGTGGGCCGAAGTCCTGTACACAACCACTATGCCACCGGGGCTCAGCCTGGTTTGTTTTTTTTTATTAAACCATTTTTTGGGGGGCTCATACAACTCTTATCACAATTCACACATGCATCCATTGTGTCAAGCTTTTTTGTACATTTGTTTCCCTCATCCTTCTCAAAACACTTGCTTTCTACATGAGCCCCTGGTATCTGCTTTCCCCCCCTTCCCTCCCCACCCCACTCTGCCATGAGTCCTTGATAATTTATAAATTATTATTATTTTGTCATAACTTACACCAGTCAGCGTCTCCCTTTTCCCACTTTCTGGGTGTCCCTCCCTACCAATTCAATTTTCTAACTGTAGTTAGAGTAGTTATGATCAACTTTGACCCTGGTTGACCCCTAGTGTACAGAGTAGAACTATTCCTTTGAGTTTTCAAGATAGAAAGCTTTCCACAGTAGATTATGACCGTATTTGTTGGATCATAAGACACACTCTATTTCCTCCAAAAGTGGGGAGAAAATGAGGTGCATCTTATCGTCAGAAGTTGTGGTACCCCAAAACGTTTGTTTCTGATCCCATGTGCCCACTTACAGTCCGCTGTTTTCTGCATGCTGTGGATTGCTGTGTGTTTGGGGGAAGTCCCGCCTTCCGGAGTGCCAGTGTCAGTCAGATCACAGGATTGGCAAAGCACGTGCCTCCTCTCATTTGCCAATGAAAGTGATGATGGTTCTTAACACCACTGTTGAGTTTACATTGTTCAATATTGCCATATCTTGCTGTGTTTTAATAAATATTTAGTATACTGGCACTATTTGGTTCAGAATATTTTTTTCTTGTTTTCCTGCTCTAAAACCTGGGGCATCTTATGGTCAGGGATGTCTTATGGATCAAAAGATACAGTAGGTGTGTCTTGCGAGTTACCTCTGGGTGTTTTCAGACACCGATGGTTTGTTTAGTATTAGAGAACTGACCAGTGAACCATAATCTTTTAAGGCCTTTGATTAATCTCAAAGGACTCACTGCCATCAAGTCAATTCATACTCCTTGTAACTGGTTCTGTGGGTTTCAGACACTGCAACTCTTCACTGCAGTAGAAAACCTTCCCTTTCACCCTTGAAGCAACTGGTGATTTTGAACTGCTGACCTTGAATTTAGCAGCATAATTTGTAGCCCCTATGCAAGCAGGACTTCTTTTAAGACCCTTGACAGATAGGGTCAGGCAAAGGTACTACATTCAGTTGAATTGCAAAACAGGGATAATGAATCCCAGAGATGAATACTTTTAAATTAAGTATGACCTCTGCAGTATGCATGAGAATTTTTAAACTGAGGGACTGTAATAAGGTGAGTCCAGGCCTCTATTAAAGACTCCATTGAAATAAAACTTCAGCCTCATTAAAAAAAAAAAAAAAGAAAATCACCACCCAACTCACTGCCATGGAGTAGATTCAGACTTACAGTGAACTAGAAACTTAGACATTTGTTGAAAAGATAATTCAGCCTTTAAGTAGAAGTATGGCTGCATAGATATGTGGCCAAGATTTCTGCCTATGTAAAGAATTATTTGTTAGGACAGCCAATTTAAGATGTTTACTCAGCTTGGTCTACAGAGGACTTTCCTTAGCCAATGCTTTCCAGAGTATTAGCTATTGAAAGCAGACTGAAACTGGCAACATCAAAATGAAACCTGCACCTACTCCCATACCTCTGAAACCAAGAATAGGTAAATATCACGTATTAGTTTCATCATCCTAACTGACAAATTAAATTTCCACTCCCTGGGATTTTCCATTGCAAATGTGTAACAAGAAACAAGATGGATAGTGTTAAAATAAGGAAGCTAACTGCAACAGTGACCAAAAACTAGCCCCTGGGAGGTAGCAACTCTGAGGTTGGAACAACCTCAAAATGTAATAAACAAGCTAATGTGTAATCTTGCAGACTAATAGATCCTGTTTGGCACCGTCATGCCTCTTCCCTCTCTCATGTGTGCCTAGGGGTACAAAATCTGTTTGTCACATTGTTGGACGCCCTAACTGTGCTCCCTGCCATTCAGAGCTTTGTGAAATCCTGTAATCGTTCATCTGTAAATAGTTTCCCATTCGCTGAAAGTTTTTCCTTTCATCAATAAAATATCGTGTTCTTAATTCTAGCAAAGTATAAGTCTATAGATATAGTGAAGGAGAAGAAAGGAGATGAGATCTCCTGATAAAAACATTCAGTCACATAAAGGAATAAATATTCTGAAAGTCAAAAATAGACCAGGGAGCAACTTCAGACTTACAGTCAAGCACAAGGACAATCATAAATTTTTAGGAAACTAACAATTGCCGATTTCTTGGAGAACAGTCTTAATCCATAAATTGTCCCCTTTTTCCAGTGGGTTAATATAAGTATTATAGCAAAGTCTATATAGGTTTGCTATTTATCCTTGGGGCTTTCTTTCCACTTGAAACTGCTCAAGTCCAGGAAGTACTCATAGTTGTTTTCAATGACTATTTTCTGCATGAATAGACCTCCTCATCTTGAGTAGATTTGTTATTGGTAAATTTTGACGAATCACCCTTTTGCTTCCTGGGAGGTATCAGACCAGAATTATTGTACTTTTCCAATTACTACACAAATTCTGTAGGCCTAGATTCCATTGAAGACACAGGAATAGAAAAGCTTAAAGTTCTAGAAACAGATTCTTAACCATTTTCTGACAGTCTTCCCTAATTCAAGCAAGTGACCAGATGTTACGCTTTTTAACAATTTAATAACATCCCGCGGTGTTTTAAAATTAAAATAAATATATTGCAATACTATTTTTGCATTCTATGAAAATTCTTGTTGCTCCACATAGACCAAATTTTTAATCAAGGATCCATGTCCCCCCTCCCCGCCCCGCCCCGCCATCAATGGTGTCCTGCTTAAAAGTGAACACTGCCATACTGAACTACACAATCTTAGTATTGTTTAGAAAAAAAAACCCCAGAAATCCCAATATTTATAAACTTGTTGTTGCTCTTTGTAGGAATAAATGAAATTAAATTATGATTCTCCACAGAGAAAGAGAAAAATTGAAATAATGGAGAAGGCATTCCTTCAATTCATAAAATGCGAGGAAGCAGCTAGAAATTCTGATTGGTCCGAGAGGAAGAGTGGGCTAAGCAACATAAAACGTGTTGGTTGCAAACTGAGCACCTGTTAAAAGTTACAGGGTTTATTGAAGGAAGGAAACAACCCAGGATTGAGCAGTCCTTTACAAGGATTCACAAAGTATTGCAGCCCCAGGCATTTCCATAGAGATTAAATATAGAGCATCCAGGAGTTTACGAGGGAATTCTACCTGGCTGACATTTGTAAAAGCGGGCTTTAACAGAGACAAGACAATGCTAAGACCCCCTCAAACATTCTTCTGCTGATAATAAAATCTGAATGGATTAACACCTTTTTTGGGGAATGATTCTAGGGCCAGCCTGAATGAATGCTTTTATTGGGAAGGAAGAGGAATGGAGAAGGAAGAAGCATACCTGAAGACTTCCGAGTTATGTTGGCTAGTTGACTTTTAAAAGTAAGTTCAGAATAAGTAGTAAACAGGGATGGGGGGCAGGAAAAGGGGGGTGGAATTAGGATCGCATCTTGGTAGAAGCCACTTGTATGGTAAGTACCTAATTCTTTTAAGATCTTTTGTGTATGTGTCAGTTGGGTGTGTGTGTGTGTGTGTGTGTGTGTGTGTGTGTGATACTTTTTAAAATCAGGGAGAGTGTATGGTAGTTACATATCTTATGTCGATTTGAGGAGTAAGAGTGTAGTGGTGGAGTCAACCTATGAATCAGGGTTTAGCCAGTGTGGTTGCTGTGTTGGCCCACTTTCTCCTGAGGATACTAGGAACTCCTGTATTTCCTTCTTGGAGGGGGGAGTGAGTCTGTCTCTCTCTCTCTCTCTCTCTCTCTCTCTCTCTCTCTCTCTCTCTCTCATTCTCTCTTTCTCTCTGTCCACTCTCAAAGAGGCATTTCTGAGGAGAAGTCACATGAAGCTACACTGAGGCAGTTAGAATTTCAGATCTGAAGGAACCAGATGGAGACCCTTGCCAGCACTGAGATGCTCACAACAGCACTGGCTACACAAGACTTCCAACCCACTGACCTGTGAGCTTCCTGCATTTGGCATCATTGCATGTGTTTCATGAGTCTGAAGAGGACTTTATAGATTGGTATCAGACATATGGGCCAATATCGCACTGATGAACTTGATCTCAACTGGGCTGGGATGTTTTCTCAGTAGTCAAGTGTTCTTGTATATAAACTTCTTTCTTATACACACATGCATGTTCCTAAATTTGTTTCTCTAGTCTACTCGGACTAACACAGAGACCCAGGCCACAACTGAAAGTGAGTTATCTGAACAAGCCTCCTTACAGGGCCAGTCTACCAAGTGTTAACATGATAATGAGAGAACAAGGAAGAAATAAAATGAATCATATAAAAACTCAGGAGTTTTATGGGAAAATTATTTTGAGAACATTTTTTAATCTTCAATATTATTTTTACATTTCATTTCCCTTGTAATAATAACTTACTTTGTTGTATATACACATATATGGCGTTCTGCCAGCAAATAAGAAAGTTTTATTTTAGTTATTCAAGAATGTTTACTTTAAAATCTTGCTTTTTTGTTCCGAAGGATACTAACTTTTACTTAGTATCTTCACAGAGAATTATTACAAGAGGCACTGAGCCAAGATTGAATGCAAATCATGTTCCTTTTCTCCAAATACTTCAATTCCACCATATGTCTGTGAGTGTTTTGCAATGCTGTGGTAATTGGTATGTTAACATGATGATGGAAGCAATGACACTAGTATTTCAAATACCAGCATGGTGACCCACAGTGAACATATTTTTACAAATCTTTCAGACCAAGAACAAGAAGAAGAACCTGACAATCTAATTCTGAAAAAAAAGGCCAGTGTGAAACTTATGAATTGATATAGCACCTGTATTTTCAGTTATCTCTTCATGAGGTTGAGCAGGGATAGGTCAGAAAAACTAATTGCTCTTATGCCTGACTATCAGAAAGAATAGTGTCTGGGGTCTTATAGACTTGTTTTCAAGCAAGTATGCATCTAAGTGAAGTACCAACTAAGTCCACATAGATGAAGCACACTCATCTGTGTGATCCAAGGATTTTAAATAATATTATCCAATGTAAAGGAGGAAATGACATCAGAGCTTAAATTGTGAAAACCTTGTTTACAGAAGGTTATGAATGATAATTCAAGCCTGTAATCCATTTGCAGGAAACACAAATGGAGTTAGCTTCCAGCAAATCCCTCCGATCATAATTAAGGGATGTGAATAGCTCTGCAACCAAATGGACAACATTGTAAAGTCAATTATGGCAGGCATAATTAGGGCAACATGTAATATCTTCTCATTTGATCTCTCTTTAGACCGACATTAAAACTGTTTCAGTTTTTTTTTAAGGGAAAGGTAAAGACTGGTGGATTAAGCCTGTGGTGAATCTCCTCTGACCATGGGCCAGGGATGTAAAAAGCTTCATTACCATGCAGAATGCAGCGGCAAGTGGATTGCTACAGAAGCACCTAAGTTAAAATTTGGTACTCTTATCATTTGATCTGCCTTATAATACAATTATATTTGTTCTCATTTTTTAATCTTTTCTACTTTCTTTTCAATTGAGATTTTTATCTGTTAGACTTTGTTATTCTTGTTAGTTTAAAAGATTTTTTTTTGTATATGAAATCCAGGATAGGTAAATTGACAGAGACAGTAACTGGATTACTGGTTCCTTGGGAAATGGCAGAGGAGGGTGGGAGGAAATGGGGAGCTAATAATGATGAGAACAAGAATGAAGAAAATGCTCTAAAACTATTGTGGTGATGATTGTACACCTCTCTTCAATGTGATTGATATGTAAACTATATACAAATAAAACTGTTGGCAAAGAAAAATCAACACTGAAAGTGAAATATGATAAAATGTTAAATGTGAAATAAACCTAATATTTCTTAGATTGGGGCTAGAATTAAATGCAAGCCCGAAATCTATTCATGAATCTATAGTTTATAAATGTCTCTGAGTCACCTTAGAGACATCATTGCCATTTTATGTCGCATAACATTATCAGCCATCCTCTGCAGACTCAGAGCAGGCGTACCAAGTCCTAACATATTGCTGAGTCAACATTGACTTGACAGCACCTGTATTCATTTTAATGATTTTTTTATTGAAAGTAATTTTATTGGAGGCTCGTACATCGTTTTTCACAATACATAAATAAACACACTGTGCCAAGCACCTTCGCATGTCCGCTGCTGTTATCGTTCTCCAATCATCTGCCTTTCCCCTTGAGCCCCTAGTATCGGCTTTTCCATCCCTTCCCCTCTTCCCCTGCTCTCCCCTCCCCAACAACCCTCAATACTTTATAAATTATTATTGTTCTGTCATATCTTACACTGCCCGATCTCTCCCCCAACCCACTCCTTTGATGCCCGTCCTTCAAATAGGAGCTTATGTGTATATCCTTGCAGTTGGTTCCGTCTCTCTACCCCACCTTCACTCCACCTTTCCAGCAGCTCCAATCTAACCACTGGCCCAAAGGGGCTCATCCATCTTGGTTTCCCCAGATCTCCAGCTCCCCTTTCGACTAGTGTACCTTCTCCAGTCCATCTGGGTTTGTAAGGTAGAGTCGGGACCATGATGGTTGGGGGAGGAAGGCTTCAGGAGCTAGAGGAAACTTGTATGCATCATCGCTGCCCAGCTGTAACTTGACTGGTCTGTCTCCTCCTCTTGACTCTCCTGCAAAGAGGTGACCAATTACCCATCAGTGGGACATAGGTCCCCACCCTGCTCTCCCCCTCATTCATGATGATGTGATTCTTGTTCTTTGGTGCTCGATACCTGCTCCCTTTGGCCCTCTTGATCACACAGGCTGGTGTGCTTCTTCCATGTGGGTTTTGCTGTTTCTGTGCTGAATGGTGACTCATTTATCTTCAAGTCTTTGAAACTCCAGACATTCAATCATTTGGTAGCTGTGCACCATTGTTTCTTCTACTCTGTTTGCCTCTGTATCCATTTGTCTTCAGTAATATCAGGAGTCAATTGGTCCATTGGTTTTGATTTTTGTTCTTTGATGCCTGATACCTGATTGCTTCAGCACCTCATGATCGCACAGGCTAGTGAACTTCTTTTATGGTGGGTTTTGTTGCTCCTGAGCTAGATGGCTGCTCATTTATGCTCAATCCTTTAAGACCCCCGATGCTATATCTTTTGATAGCTGGGCATTGTCAGCTTTCTTCACCACTTTTGTTCATGCTCCCACATGTCCTCAATGAGTGCCTTGGGGATGTGTGCACACAGTGATATGTGTGTCACCCCTTCCTCCCTCGTTTGATGACTATTGCCTAGACCTTTCACCATCTTGTGGCCATGTTGGCTGTTGTGCGTTATCTGTATGGGTGTGGTCTCTTCTCAGGTAAATGGTCAATTGTTTATCTTCAGATTTTTAAGACCTCAGATAATATAGCCTTTGATAGCTGGGCACCATCAGCTTTCTTCACCACATTTGCTTATGCACCCATTTTACTTCTGTGATTTTATTGGACCTGCGAGCTTTGTGGAGTACCAGATTCATAGAACAAAGTGTTCTTGCATTAAGGAAGTGCCTGGGTGAGGGCCCAACGTCCACTTGCTACCCTAGTATTTGACCTATAGATATGTTCGTAAATTTTCTGATTTTAGTTGAATTATACATGCCTATCCCACTCTATCTAGGACCTCCTAATGTAATACTTTTTAGAGCAGTTGGCAGGGGTGGCTGGATACCATCTAGTTCTCCTGCTTTCAAGATTGTGGAGACTGATGCCTATGCAGTCCATTAACTGCTTTCATGTGCTCTTTGACATTCATCTTCTGATGGGGAATGAGCAACCGTTTTACCTTAGATGACTGTTAACAAGCTTTAACAAGACCCCAGTTATTACTCTCCAAGTTATGTCAATTGACCAAGTTACCCCAAGACTATATATAGTCCTTATCCCCCAGGCCCAAGGACTCATTCCATCAAGGTGTTTGTTTACATCTAAGAAATTTTCCTAACCAC
>PVJH01007022.1:0-13175 GCA_004026705.1 Nesogale talazaci | reverse complement strand
ATATAACAGTAACTGTCTTTGTTGTCTTTAACTCTTGCAAACCTTCCATTGTCTCCCTCTTTATCCATCTTTTTACCTGTATTACCAACCTCCTTTCAAGATAATACTTGTCTAACTTCTAGCCCATGACTCTCCCACTTTTCTTCCTCTCCCATCCCTTGTCACCATCATGGAATATTTCTTTAAATGCTAAAACATTTTCTTGACCTTTTCTAAGAGTGATATCAGGCAATATTTGTACTTTTTTGTGATTGACTAATTACTCTCAGCACAATATACTCCACCTAATACATCTGCATTATGAGGTGTGTGTGCCATCAGTATTTTTCATCTGTCTTTCCTTGCTTCTGTGTCTAATCTGATTATTTTATGTCTGAATGGTGGTTCATGAAGACACATTTCGTGAGCATACATGTCCTATTTTAAATGGGATTGTGTACACAGACATAGGGAGATATCTTGGGAGATATGATTATTTAATATAACTATCAATAAAGGGTTCCTAACATTAGTACCATTAGCTTAATCTGGATGTTTATTGAAAATATAGAATTTTGGACCCACTCTACTGATTCAGAATGTAAATGCTAACTTGATTCTCAGGTTCATTCATAAATCGACTAAAGTCTGAGAAGTTTGATACTGGTTAAGCACTGGCTGCTAATTAGAAAGGTCCACAGCTCAAACCACACAGGCAAATGTGACAGTGTGCTTTTGTAATGATTAAAATTTTACAAACCCTTTGGAGGGTCATTCTACTCTGTACTGAATAGCTCTTATTAGTAGAGATAAACTCAACGGCATCCAATACACACCATTTGTAAAGTATCCATTGTATAGAATACACACCGTACCACACACACGTTGTATAAAATGCATTAGGAAAAGTGTACGGGTAGAGCAGAGGTTTGCAACTTCACCATGATTGACATCTTGGTCAGGAAAATGTTTTGTCATGAGATGCTGCCCTAAGTATTGTCAGATGCTTAACAGTCATGTCCATTAATCGATCCTTGCTCAATAAGTACAATGAGCATCACCTCCCAACTGTAGCAACCAATCGTTTCTTCTGGCATTGCAAATGTCCCTGTGGGTGAGGAGGAAATCACCTTGCTTGATCAAATCTCCTCCAGAAAGATGTCACACAAGGGGTCCTTTTCGCTCGATTGGCCCTGGGGGTGCAGTGGTTATGTCCTGGGCTGCAATCCTCCCGGTGGAAAACCGCCGGCAGCTCCGAGGAAGAAAGACTGGATTTTCCACTCCCATAAACAGTTACAATCTCACAGGTACATGCACAGGGGATCACCTGGAGTCAGCCTTGACTCGATGGCAGTGAGCATGGTGTTTCAGTTTCATTACAGTCCTAAGAAGTCCTCGCGGTGTAGCAGACTAAGTGTTGGACTTAACATCAAGATGCGTAGTTCAAACCCACCGGCTCCTTCAAGAGAGAAAGATGAGGCTGACTGCTCCTCTAAAGATGTTTGGTCTCAGAAACCCAAGGGGGCTCCCTACTCTGTCCTATCGGGTCATCATGAGCTAGAATTGACCGTCTGGTAGTGGGTGATGATTAGGTTCTCGCAGTCCTAACAGCATGCCTAGATTACAGAGCAGAAGGTAGGTACAGTGGAGTACCATTTTAGATGTCATTTGTTACTTGTCCTTGTGCTATTTATAATAGGAAACCTTAGAACTCAGTTACTGATACAGCTGAAATGGGGTTACTCCAGGCCTAAAGTAAAGCGCTATTTTGAATTAAACTGAAATCTTCATTTCTACCTTCCTAGAAAAGTCTATTCGACCTTTTCACACATGATTATCTCCTTGTTGGGAGTCAGACTTTCTAGCTTGAATGAGGAATTGCTCATTGACAGTGTCTGTAAGAACGTTTTCTTAGGTTTATCTGAACAGAAGCCCTTCCTTAAGCTCATGCCTGAAACTGGGGAATAGGATGAGAACTGGTAAAATTAAAATAGAGACAATAGCTGTCTCTACATAATAAAGCAAACAGTTCATCAAATCTCGTTATAATTTCCTGGCTCCACCAAATTAGACTTCATTCATTGAAGTATTTGTAAATCATGAAATCATTAACTTGTTACCTTACGATGAAGAAAAGTCCATTCTGACTTATGGCAACCCTGTGCAACAGAATAGAGCTGTCCACAAGGTCTGTAAGGCAAATTTGCTGTAAAAGTTCTTTATCTTTACCAACTACTCTGAAAATGATCACAGTAGAAGGCCTTTGTGGTACATAAATGTGTGTGTGTGAGAGAGAGATTCTAAATCATAAAAGAAACCATATTTGCTGGTTGGACATAAGTAGGTGAAGTCCCCAAGACCTAGTCACCCTGCAGCTATGGAACTGAACATACCCCATGTTAGAAGAATCACCATTTAACATCAGGACAGCCTTTACCTAAAGACAAAATTTGGAAGGTTAGAAATAAGAGGACTGAAAACAGAAAACACAGAGAGGAAGTAAGATAAGCGATGATATGTTGTAGGGATTGCAATGAATAAAATGAAACAAATATGCATAAATTGTTGAACCTGCTCTGGTCTGTAAACCTTCCCCTAATCCATAATAAAAAGTTTATAAAATATTAAAAGATTATCACTTGGAAGATTCAAAATCACCTGTCCCAAGCATGATATTTTCAATCAGCTTGTATGTGAAAGCTGCACAATGAATAAGAAAAATCACAGAAGCATTGATATCTTTGAATCATGGTACTGGGAGAGAATATTGAACATGTCATGGACTGACAGATGAGCAAATACCTCTGTCTTGAAGGAAGTACCACCAGTAAGTTCCCCAGAAACAAGGAGAGCCAGACTTTGATCCATGTACTCTGCACATGTCATCAGGAGTGGCCCATGCATGGATGTGTTAGTCCGGGTAGACTAGAGGAACAAATTTCAGAGACACGTATATAGGTATAAGGAAAGGGTTTATATACAAAAGAAATGTGACACTAAGAAGGCATCCCAATCCAGTCCAGTGCAAAGTCATAAGTCCAATATTAACCCATATGCCTGAAGACAGTCTATAAAGTCTGCTTCTGACTCAGGAAGTCACAGTTCAGTGGGTGCAGAATTCTGGCGCTGGCAGGGGTCTCCCCATGGCTCCTCGCTTCCAGGGCTAAGGTCCATCAACAGCACGCTGCTCCAACTTCAGAGGCCTGTCTTCATCAGGGCAAAGCCGAGTGGTCTCTCCGCCGGCTCCTCCAGCTTCTCAGATGCTGCCAGCTTGCCTGTGATTAATCGTCTCTGAAACTAACTCCTCACAACTGGGGAAGATAGCTTCTCATCTTCACGAGGGAAATACCGCGAGATTTCCCAGGAGTCTCAGGTGAAAGCCATGCCCACACGGAGGCCTCATCAGCTACTCAATGGCTTTCTCCTGATTAACAGGCCAGACTCCACTCCTATATTTCAATTATAAAATTAACATAAGCACATGACTGCCACAATGGAGAAGGGCATCATGCTTGGGAAAGCAGAAGGTTAGCACAGAAGAGGACGAACCTCAGCCAGCAGGTGGACCCAATCGCTCCAACAACAAGCTCAGGCAAACTAACACATGTGAGGCTGTCACAACACCTGGCAATGTTTCAACATTGGGTTGTAATGAGTTCAAATGGACTAGATGGCACCTAACACTAACCATCTTTATGGAAGCCTCCTGCCAATCTTCTTCCCATGGAGTGCTGAGTCGTTCAAATGTTCTTAAGCACTACACATCTCTGCACATACTAACACTGCAACAAATTTTATAGCTACTGAGTCTATTCTGACCTACGGTGACTCTGCATTGGGTTTCTAAGAACGCAAAGCATAATGGGAGCCGATGGCATCATCTTCCCTCTGCAGAGCAGCATATGGGTCCAAAGCCTTCCATTACAGTAGTGGTCCAATTTGAATGTGCAACAGATTCATCTGAAGGCCCCACCATTAGTGTCTGCTTCATTCAGTCAAAAATGGTGCCTGATAATTAGTGTTTCTAGCAAATTCCGGGTTATCTTGCCTTTTGGTAGATTTTGTTCCATGGAAGACAAAATATATGCCACAGTCAGAGTGAATGTGTCTGGCCTGCTAATCTTCCATAAAGGTTGGAGGTTGGAGTCCCCATTCTGCTCCAACACACGTTTGTCCCCATGACTCAGAGTCAACTAGAGGTCATTGGTTTTAAAGGATGTGTGCAGCTCTGAGGCAAACAGTGGAACTTTGCACTTCACATACATAATTTCCCTAGGACTGTTTTCATGGCAGGACTTGTTGGGAACTGTTGGATAAAAGGAACAAAAGAAAACCGATGATTGGAAATAAATTGGTCAGAATCAGAATTTTATAATTTTTCTTGGGTTCTGAGATAAAAGTCTCTTTGGTTTAAAAAGCATGTGGTGTGCTCTTTGTCTCCTCATAATGATTGTGCTTTTCTTTCCTGTAATTTATTGAGGTCCTATGTGGGAGGAGAGATATTACAAAGGACCCATGGAAAACCAAATGAATGGAGGCACTGTTGCTATCAATGAAGGAGAACTTATGAAGGACCACAAAGCATAGAGGGATTTTCACATGGGGACAGATTTGTCCAAAGGGGATATTAGGCAATGTCTGTAGATATTTTTGGTCATCACAGTTATGGAGGTCAGGTACTACTGGTATTTAGAGGGAAGAGGTCAAGCATGTTGTTAAACAGCTTACCAAGCACCCAGTGAAAATGTCAATAAGCTGATATTAAGAAAACATAGAACAGAATACAACCTGCAGACATTTCGCTTTCACAGAGACCCAAAATTCTTACTGGAAAAAATTTTCCCGAGGCGTATTTTACATTCCATTATATGTTTTTTTATATTCAGTTACTCAGAAAAGCTTATTACTACCTGCTGTAAGTTGCAGTGGGAAAAGGAAAATCAAATGTCGATTCAGAAACTACCCCACAAATTTCACCAACAGAAGTAATGAAGATTAGATGAATAAGAATGCAAACTCACTGCAGACAATTCTGAACCCCCATGACCCTATAGGATCAGGCAGAACTGAACCCGTAGATTTCTGAAATTGACACTCTTTTTCTCCTGAGGACCAGCTGGTGGTTCGAAGGCTGATCTTAGCAGCCCAGTGTGTAACCACCATACTACCTGGCCTCCTCTTGAATGCATATCAATATTAAAAATAAAACCCTGGAATTTGGAAATACAGAATAACTTTAGGCTAACACTTTGAATTTTCTCTAGTTTTGGACTCCCTTATACAATGTGTCAGACAGAAGTGACGATTATCCCCAAAGCTTTCCTCTCCTTCAGAACCTTCCGTGGGGAAATTACTCTCCCTGGCAGGAGTTCTGGTGGCAGAATGGGCTACGCATTGGCCTACTAACTGCAAGGTCAGCAGAGACTAAACTAAACAGAGACTCAATGTCAACATGCTGAGACTTCCTGCTCCCAGGGAAACCTACATCCTCAGTTCTTCCCTGGCCTTTAGGGTCACTGTGAGTGAAATGGACTTGATGGCAGTAAATTGAGTTGAGTCCAGAACATGTAACATGAGCATTATAATTGACCTGGAAATAGAGTGGGCTACACAATCGATTCCTAACTGCAAGGTCAGTTGCTAAAAGACAGTAGGCCTTACTGGGGAAACATATGAGATTTTCTGCTCCCAGAAAGATTCGTAGCCTTAGAAACCCCTAGAAGCAGTTCTACTCTGTCTTACAGAATTGTTCTGAGTCAAAATTACTTGATGACTATGAAGGGGCTTATAACAGACCCTTCCTTATCTTTGATTCCCTTTATTCAAGTTGTTGTCAAGTCTCCCAGATGCGATCTTTTAAGCAGTTCTTGAGTCTACTGATATCCCTCTACTTCTCTTACAACATTTTCTTCTGTTTGCATGACTTCAAAACATCCTAATTTCCCCTTCCTTCCTTTTTTATATTCCTTCAGTTAGTTGTCTTGACAAGAACTAGTAATTTCTAAAAAGTACCTCCTGAACTTTACATTGCTGTGAGACACGCATATGAAGTAGTCAATTTTTGCTACATTTGACAATCTACACACCATTCTCTTTTTTTGCCCCCTAAACTATAACCCTCCCTTTTGTCTTTTCTTAAAGAAGCCAACCCCACTTATAACTGGCACATCCAGAATCCATTCTGATTCATAGATTTTATAGGACAGAGTAGAATTGGCCCATTGATTTTCCTGACTGTAAATCTTTACAAAAGCCAATGCCACATCTTTCTCCTGAAGAGGAGTGGAAGGTTTGAACTACCAGCTTTTCAGGTAGCAGCTTAGAAGTGAGCCACAAGCCAACTAATCCAAAATGGAAATAGCCTAAATTGGTAGGTCCTGATTGTCTTCAGCCAATCAACACAGAGCATTTCGCTAGTTGAGGGAGTTACCCAACGAGCAAATGGATGGCTTGAAGTTTTAATTGGCGTTTAAACGACAAGCACTATCTAGCACTTTGAAGACAGTTTTGCTAGTTGTTGGCAAATTGACTATGACTCCTGGCGATCTTATTTATAACAGAACAAAATGTTGAATGCTGGGCTTGCCCCAATATGGCAGAGTAGGCAGATATCCAACATACACCATATTGGGTTTCTTGTTGCTCTCTACAGCAAAGACACAGAGATCAAATGAAACAGATAGAGATTATAGTCCTGAAACCCTGATAGTCAGCAAAGAAGAGAGAGGCGGATTGAATACCAATTAGGAGAAGCTGAACAAAAATGGTGAGAGGAGAAACAGATGAGTGAATTGTAGCTAGCCTGATGAGCCATGGCTATCTTAACATTTTGGAAAGAGTATATCATCTTGACATAGACTCCTGTCACTAGATCACCCCATCACCCCCAAGTGACCAGTGACACTCCCCCTTTAAAGTCCTTGTTCCCCATGATGTTCAAGCCACATCCTTGATGATGATATCCTGAGGGCAACCCATCCTTCTTGTATATGGAGGTACATGAACCCCAGCCTCATCACACCAGCAGAACATTCAGTACTAAGTTCCTGGGCACCGATTGGTAGGGTCCAAAAATAATTATTTTCAGGAATAAGAACCCTGATCTCAGTTTTCAGTTGAATGACACAAGCTGCTTCCAGGTCAGGTCTTTTAACTCTAGATACATAAAGACTAGTAGGCACTCTATCTAGGACCAAGCATCTCCCCACTACCCTCATCACCCCCTGAGCTACTTGGTTGGCAGACAATGCCAGCACATACTACCCATCCCCTAACATTTTCTCCTTTTGTCTTTATTTTAAAAAGTCATTTTCCTATATCTTCTGCTGTTTTCATCTTCTATCTTTCAGCTATGCTGAAGGCAAAGACAAAAAAATAAGGCTGTAAGAATTGATGCAGTATCCATTGACGGTATCAGCAATTTGATACAGCATTTGAAACACTTTCTGGTCTAGGCCGTGAAATTTGGAAGACAGCTATTTGAATGGAAGAGATTCATATCTGTGTCCATTCAAAACAAATAGTGGATGATATTATTAGTAGTCTAAGCAAGTAAAAGGTTGCTGAAGAGAATACAAAATAGGGTAGTATATTGATCTTCCAAATATTAGAACCAGATTCAGAAAAGGACTTGTAAAGAGGGCTGGCATGGTTGATGTCAGATCCATCATGGTTGAAAACAGAGAATACCAGAAAGCTGTTCACTGTGCTCTTTTGAGTATGCAAAGAACTTCAACTGTCTGCATCATCACAAACTATGGCTACTATTGTAAAGAATGAGAATTTCAGAATACTTAATTGTGCTCATGTGGAACTTATGCACAGGCCAAGAGGCAGTCATTGGAGCAGAGTGAGGGGATATTACGCGGTTGTAAATCAGGAAAGGCATTCACTGGGTTGTATGCTTTCACCATACTTTTCCATCTATAGCTAAACAAATAATACAGGCAGCTGGACTAGATGAAGATGAAATTGGCAGCATGGCTAAAGGAAAGTTCATTAACAACATTTGATATGCAGATGATAATGTTTGCTCATTGAAAGCAAGGAGAACTTGAGGTTCAAAACTATAAATAGCCATCAAAAGATCAAAAACTACATATAGATTTCAGTATGGATTATAACACAGTGGGAAAGCAAACATCCTTACAACCTGATCCATCAACTCACTATGATAACTGAAGAGAAGGTTGAAGTTGTCACGATTTCTTTTTATTTGAATCTGCAATCAACATACATGGAAGCAGAAGTCGAGGAATTAGGTGGCATATTATCTTGGGTAAATCTGCAGCACAAGACATTTTTAATGCATTAGAGAGAAAATATGTCACTTTAAGTAGTGCAATGTGTCTTACGCCATTTTATCATTAAATATTTCATATGCAAGTGAAAGTTAGGTAATGAAAAAGGAAGACTGTAAAAGAATGGAAACATTTGAATTATGGTGTTGCTGAAGAATATTGACAGTAACAGGGACTGCCAAAAGAAGAAGTAAATTATTCTCACAGGAATATAGCCAGAACGTTCCTTAGAGGTGAGAATGACAAGATGTGTGATGGTTAGGTTGTGTGTCCAATCTCTCAATCAGGACACAGCCTATTGACATCTCTCTGAGTGTGTGGCTTTTTAATAAGATGTTGTGGAGAAATAGCCTGTCTCTAGCCCCCATTCTGTTTTCTACTTGTGTAGATTCTGCTTCTGACCTTTGGGGCCAGAGGCTCATGTGGCCTGCCAACCCTGAGAGCTGTCCATATTCTGCCACATTCCTGCTGACCGTGGATTCAGACGCTGCAGCCTCTAGCCTGTGATCTCCCAGCTTTACACTTCCTTGTCTGGATTCCAGACTCTGACCCACAGAACTGAGTTGGACTTAGCTGAGATGTTTCCTTAGAATATATATTTTTTAACAAATCATTTTATTGGGGGTTCTTACAGCTCTTATAACAATCCACATCAGTTGTATCAAGCACAATTATACAGATGCTGCCATCATCATTTTCTTTCCACTTAAGCCCTTAGTATCATCTCCTCTTTTTTTCACTCCTTCCCTGCCCCTACTCTCCCACTCTTGTGAGCCCTTGATAAATTATACATTATTATTTTCATATCTTATACATTTCTCTCTTTCCCTTCACCCACATTTCTATTATTTTTCCCCTTCGGGTTGTGGGTAGGGGTTATATGTTTATCACTTTGATTGGTTCCCCCTCCTTCCCACCCACTTTCCCTCTACCCTCATGGTATCACTACTCCCAGTACTGTTCCTGGTTTGGGGGTGGGTATCGGAAGTGGATTCCATATGTAGAGAGCTCTTATCTGTACCACTGTACATGTTCTGGTCTAGCTTGATTTGTAAGTTAGAACTGGTGTAATGATGGGGGGGGGGAGGAGAGCAAGGAAGGAAGCATTAAAGAACTAGAGGTGTGTCGTGTGTTTTGTTGGTGCTATACTGCACCTAAGTGGACTCATTCCTTCTTTGTGACTTCTGTAATGGGATGCCCAACTGTCTGCAGATGAGTTTGGGGTCTCCATTCTGATCCCCTCTCTCCTTGCTCTCTCGATTTTTTCCTCACAAATACGTGAATGTGACCGGTTTTGTTTATTTAGAGAATGAAACTTAATACAGCATGTTCTCAAGAGAGATCAGGGCCTGCCTGAAAAATTACACCACACTGCATGAGGTTGAGGGTCTGTTAAATAGGAAGATGTTCATCAAGGTGGTTGATATATTATGCAAAACAATGATCTCAAGTTTAACAGTAATTTTGATGATTCAGGGTGGAGCTGTTTTATTCTGCACATGGGTTGAGCCAGAGGACTACCAACGGCAGCCACATTCTGGTCTGATCACCAGAGAGCAAGGGAGATGGGGGCGGGCCTTGCTGAGCCATTTATCTCTGTTCCCTCCAATCAAACTGCAACTGGATTAACCCCACATGTTCCTATTGGCCAGGTTGGGCACAATAAACCTAACTGTCACACATATTAAAGAATTATTTATGTATGGTCCTTTCAGTTTGGACTTTTCCCCTGTGCCAATTATCAGTGCCAAACCCATCTCTCATTACTTAATCTGTGAAAATGGACATGAGACCTTTAAATAGGTTTCTTTGGGCAACAGACATTATACTAACCCACCTTAGTACAGCACATTGACCAACTCGTGAGAAGAGGATCTTCCTTCCTGGTTTCAGTGTTTCATTCAAAAACCTAGAGAGCATTGCTGTGGTGGGGTTTTTCTCCAGTCTTTGGCTCACAATGTCTTCATCAGGTCTAAGTATATGCATAATAAAGCTTCCTGTCTCAACTAAATCCATACCTCAAAGCTAAAGAAAGCGGAGCTATTTATAATGTCACTAAAATCCCAAAGGGAGGATTTAAAATAGACAAGTGATAATATTTAGATTGATCAAGATTCCTCTGACTGGTGGCTGGGTTTGGGGTATGAGATGAACCTTATATCGTGAAGACGAAAGAACAGTTGGTAAACAACTCTCACAGCGGGGAAGAAATTATAGTGATGTGGACCAGGGTGGTAGCCAAGTGGATAATGAGAACTGAGTGGAAGAAGAAACTATTTTTGAAACTAGTATGTATTATCTCATGATTAAAAATAGGGAAAGACTAAGAGAGAATTCCTGGATAGGTTGCTATATTTTTTACTAACTTATGTAACTGGAATCCTTTTCGAGTCCTTGGAAAAGGATACCATACTTAGTAAAAGGTCCACAAAAAGAGGACAACCTTCAAGGAGATGGATTGGCACAGTGGTTACACCAGTGAGTTCAAACATGACAATTGTGATGATGGCACGGAACCATGTCGTGTTTCCCTCTGTTGTACATAGAGTCACTGTGAGTCACAATCAACTCAATGGAACACAGCAACAAAAGCAACAGTAGTGTGTGGGGTTTCATCCATTAACCAAACAGAAAGAAAGCAGACCCAAGACTGGAGGACAAGAAAATCAAGGGCTTACGGTCAACCATGGTAAGTTTGGGCTTAGCTGAGGGGAAGGAAGCGTATGTCTACAGAGAAAGGACTCATATAAGGTGAACTAAGAGAGTAGGAGAAAAAATGTACTTGTTCCATACTTGAGATCATTTAATATGTAGCAGTGCATGTGGAGGTATATATTAGGCATGGCTTAAGAGAGGTTAGAATGTTCTCACTAAATCTATTACTTGGGGGATTGTGTAATAGTGTAATAGCATCTGCAGGTGTTCTTGAACAAAGTAATCAAAATGAGATCAAAGGTGAGCATATAATGATACTTTTGGCAGGAGGAATATGATCCTATGATAAGCTTTTTGGCACTGTCCTGTTTCTCATGATACATACTTCTCCCTTTTCCAAAAGTGGCCATGCCCCGAGATCCCCAGCTGACCCATGATTTCTTCATAGAGCTCCAATACCTTCAATTATTCCTCGTGGCAGTAACATGAATGGAGCTATCTGTGTTCCTGTTTCTAATTAATGATTAAACCTCTTCAACCCAAAGCTAAAGGTATGACTAATGGTTGAGAAAAGGAGATGAAAATGAATTGCTTAAATTTAAGCAGTTTAAAAAAATTTTTTAACAAGGGCTGAGCCCCGGTGGCGTAGTGGTTGTGCGTGGGACTGTGGCCCACTGGGATGGAGGTTCAATTCCAGCAGTGGGGCTGGACCTCCTACTCCCACCACCAGAGAGCAGTGATGCGCAAAAAAAAAATTTAAGCAGTTTAAGCCTCCCTAAGCTCATGAGCGTAGAGGTCCAAATAAAGTATCATTGCCATTAATAATCCAAAATTTTCCAACTGATGCCTGATTGAGGATCTTGTCCAGGCCCTTCCTTCCCATACCCCAGTTGAAATATTTTCCAGTTAATTTTTGGAAGCAGCCCTAGGAGATTTCTAAAATGTGCTCAGGACTACATGTTCTTTGAGACTGATGCTTAATGCTTGATTGAGATTATAGTCATGGAAAACTTAGATGATTGTTTTTACCCACACTCCCAGTGAGACCATTACTTTCTCTCCCTAGAGTACTGTCCCTCTGCTTCCAAAGCTATATGTCTTTTTGGTATCCAACAATCAACAGTAAGTTCAATCTTTTGGCATTGCTGAGTCGTGTCAATTCACTTACAAAAATAAATGTACGTATACATCCCAAACATTTCTACTAGCATATGTACCTGGCACCTTGGAGTGTCCAGGCGTGTGGTAACCTTACAGGTTAAGAATTTAACTCTAAATCCTTCCATCTTATCAGAGCGCTAATTATTTTCCATCATTCCATCAGAGAACTGCAGAGCAGAATGCTGATGTATTTGATACATGCCAGGGAGTGGAGGGGTGGGTGGTTCCACCATAGCAGAAGCTTTCAAGCAACCATGGATTCAGGTTCTCATCAGCCTTACAATATCCCTTTTTCCTCAGGTGGCAAAGACCCCAACTTCCTATTCCTTTGATGGGTTCAGATTCCTAACTTCATTGCCAGGTGTTGTTAAACACTGAATAAAATTTAGAATTTGGTGAATTTGTGGATATGCCTCCTTGATGCTTATCACTGTCCACTCTTGTCACCTACAGCAAAGAGGGAACCATCTTCCACAGAAGAAAAATCATCATCTATCTTTACTTAAACCTGAACATTTCTCATTATTCTCATCTCTCACCTCCTTTTACTTGACTCAATCTCCATTTGTCCTTAATCTCTAGGACTTAAAACCAGTGACTACACCCTTTCCTGGTTTTACATCAGGCTCCACTGACTTCTTCTACATGCCTGGGCATGCTTTGGACTACTTAATATAGTCTACTGTGTTAGGCCAGGTTGATGAGAGAAACAAATTCAGAGACATTAATATATGCATAAGAGACAGTTTTATAGCAAAGAGCAATTATATATCGAGAAAGCATCCTAGTAGAGTCCAGATGCAGTTCATATGACCAATATTACCCCCTAAATCTGATACTAGTCCATAACACCCTCTTTAGAATCACACCGACACATGAAATGCAGGAAGATCACAGACTGGTGGGTGCAAAGTCTTGTGGATCCAATGGAAGTGGAAGCATGTCAGTGCTGGCAAGGGTTTCCACATGGATCCTCCCACTCTCCGAGTGTGGCACTTCAACAGGAAGGAGAAGCAGAGGAAGATGGAGCCCAGCCTCCAGAGAGCCATTTCTTTGGGCCACCTTCAAATCGAGAGGCAA
>PVJH01007021.1:0-94220 GCA_004026705.1 Nesogale talazaci | reverse complement strand
TTTATTTCCTTTTACCTTCCTCCTAACCAACTATCATGCTTACCCTCCATTCAGCTCTCAGTAATTCCTCTCAGATATATTGCACTTGGTTAAGCCACACCAGTCATTACAACCTTTCCTCACCATCAATTTGAGTTCTCTTGTTGTTCCCTTATCCATGATTTTGTTGGTTTCCCCTTCCTCCTCCCTGCGTTCTCCTCTCCTGTGTTCCCCAGAACCACTGGTCCCCTAATTTTCTCCTCAGGATTGTTTGGCCTGCCTGTATAGATAGACATAGGGTGAAACAAAAACAATGCAAGCAGACCAATAAATAGTTCCAGGTCTGTTTGCTGATGCTTAGGTATGTTTTTAGATCAAGTATGATGAGGGGCCAAGCCCTGTCCCCTCAGTCAGAAGTCTATTTTCAGGATTCTTCAGGGACATGATTACTTTGCAACCTTTGTTGCCCAGTTATATTCCTTTCACTTTTCACCCTGCTCTGCATGAGGCAGACAGGGCACACTTTCCTCACAGTGTCTCCAGTGCTGTCCCTCATAGTGCTATGGGCCAGTGGGAAAGTCTTGTCTTATGGTGGGGCCAGCCCTACAGTCTTCTTTATGCATTAACTGCTCTGAGCAGGGATATAATCCTAGGTCTTGCTGGCCCATGATAAGGTGTTCTCTCTCTCTCTCTCTGTTCATTCTGGTGTGGCCTAGATAGACCTACCTACCTCCCCAGGCTAGATCTTCAGTGCTGTATTGCCTACCTCTGGGGAGGGGGTCAACGTAGCTTGGCTTGAGCCTGGCCCCATCATCCTCTTTGTTAGTTTGCTGCTCCAGGACAGTATATTGCCCTAAAGGCTTGGCGATCCTGGATTGGGTCCGGTCCCTCTCTCTCTTTCCTGTGGGGTCATAATACCCTCCCATGGGTCTATTAGTGAGGGTGGTGGGGAACAGTAAGCAGAGAAGTTGGTTTTATATGCAGTATCCACTACAAAAAAAATAGGTTCGGTGGTAATTCTAGCTAAATCCACAGACCTCTTTAAAAAAATCTTCATTTTAATAGGAACTTGTGGGCCTTATGAAGATTTCTTCCAGTTGTGACTCTAAGTAAGGGTCTTACAAACATACCTTCATCAGGAAGTGCCAGCTTTGCCTACAGTTCTTAATGATAGTTCTGCTTTCACATGTACTGGATTTCATCACTTCTGAGGATGTTTGCAGTAGGGAAAGCACACCCTGTGAAGCTCAGAGTCACAACTGGAAGAGTCTGTATAATTAGGGAGCAGGACCTTCTTTCCTATATGATGGGTGGGACTCCCATCAGAACAAATGCCTGACACATCCAGAGCAGCTTTTGCTCACAGGAGGCTCTTACACAAGGTGCTGACACAAGCCAACGTATTTTTTCTTATAGGTGCATAGCATCCTAATTTCAGTGGTTCTTACACGGGGGTTCTTAATCAGAAAATAAATCCCACTAGCTCTCCCTGAATCGAACAGCAGGAAGGAGATTTGTGGTTGGAAAATCTATCTATGTGATTCTGATATGGTCTCTACCCAGAGTATCCCCCAGAATGCTCCTGTAATTCCTGTCCTCCTGAAACACACACACACACACACACACACACTCATATCCCTCAAGCGCACTTGAGGGTCATTGTTCTAGCTGTTTTGATTCTTTGATGCCAGTCTGCGGGTGCATACTCTTTTTGAGTAATTATGCAAAATAATAACAAAATTGAATTGACTTTTTAGGGTTTATACTGAGTATTTCAATCTGAATGTAATTAGTTATTTAATACCTTTCTCTGCAACTCTACATCCATGAAAATCACACCAGGAAATACTCCCCAGAGAAAATGTTTGGCAAAGTCTTCATAGGCTGGAAGTCAATCCTCCTTGTTATAATGATTCATAGTTTGGACTGGAATTATGTCCACCTTGGCTTGATGCCATTGAGAGTGTGCCCTTGACCCAGGATAACATACTGGATCTACAAGAAATGCCTAATATTCAAGGAATCAGCTCTTTCTCAACCTACTTGATCTATTGTGTCTCATCCTCTCTGTTGTGGTTGTTAGGTGTAGCTGAGGTGGCTGTGATAAGTAGCCTGTCTACTGACAACATTGTCCATACGAAAACATTGCTGAGTCCTGCTTGGGGCCCACATCTGTTACTATGTTTGTGCCCATTGTTGCATCCACCTGGTCAATCATCTCAGTGAAATCTTCCTCATTTTCACTGAACTTCTGTTTTGTTAAGCACAATACCCTACTCTGGAAACTTGATTCTTCTGGTGACATGATAGTACTTATTCATCACAAGTAGGTTTTTTCAACAACATAGAAGACAATTCTCCATGTGGACCTTGTCGAATGGAATACACAGCAATCCAATCAACCACATCTGCAGAAAGGGACCATGGGGAAATTCAATATCATCAGTCAGAACAAGACCAGCTGCAGAACAGACCACTTCATCCTAGAATGGCCCTTTGTAAACGCCTATTTTACTTCCGATGGATAAACTGAGACAAAATGGGAGAGGAGAAATGGCGAGAAAAAGAAAGAAAGGGAAGATTTAAAGGAAAGGAAGAGAATAAAGAGGAAGGAGAGGGAAGAGTTAAGAAAATTATTATTGAACCCTTATGTTGTACCAGAAAGCAAAGAATGAGTCACGGTATTGATTCAAAAAATACCTGCCACACACAGGTAGATGTTCCCCGAGTGCGCATTGGGTAACTGTGTGTCACCAGCTATCATACAGGATTGGAGCAGTTAGTCGGTAAAGTTCAACATAAATGATTTATAATTGTGTACTGTTCTGGTTGGCAGCATTATAAATCCATGAGGGTGCTTGAGCCTTAGGAGGAATTCTCAGCAAAGGAAACACAGGTAGGACTAAGGACTGCACAGGCACCAGTCTCATGTTTGAGTCACATCAAATTCTCAAAATACTCACCATTGGCTTCACATCTGGGTATTGACCAGGAGCTCACAACAAAAATTGCTTGCACATTTTTGTTTTGGAATAAGGCGTGGGCTGGACATAAAGAGGCAGGCCCTGTGTCTGCATTCATCAGGTCTTTGGAAACCTCGAAAGACAGGTTCAACTGAGCACACTTATACCACTTTGGCTTTGGAGTAACACTTTAATTGATCCAACCTGTCACCCAGCAGCTGTCAATGAGTAGGCAAACATGAAAACCAATTGGGGGGGGGGGTGTGGGCGGCATTTGGAGTCGATTCACAAGGGTGAGACACTTCGTGTTGTTGACCAACAAAGACCAAGCAACGTCTCTGCTAGAGTGAAATTGTCACTCTGAAAGGCTAACTGAAAGGCTGAGAACACCCACTTTAGAGAGGGCATGACCTGTGGTCAGAAAATTTAAGAGATACACAAGGGATAGCCAAAGTTGATGTGCAGGGGTCCCTGAAACATAGACGCTCCAGGGTCCAGAAACTTATTCAAGGCAGCTTCAAATACTTTCTGCACACAGTCTGCGAGTTTACACAAAAGGCAATTGACAATTCTTTGAGGTTATATAAAGAAGTATGAACACATCAACCAAGCTGTTCACAAATAGTAGGGGAGGACAAGTTTGGGACCATGAAATAGCTGTGAAGTTTGTAGACAGCTGCCTGTGCAGCTTTTGTCACAAAGCAGGGGGAATTGTCTGTTTATCTCAGGCTGAGAGACAGGCCAGCTGCTCCCTAGGTTAAGCAATTAGCATGTTCCCATGAGCCTTGAACGGTGGAAGGTGTGGTGGTCCTGTCCCACTTACCTGAGGTGAAGCCAGCCTTTCCCCCACAACCACAATTTAGGCTTTATCCTCAAAATATGGGATAGCAGATGCTGCTGGTGCCCCACCTTTATCTCCATCAATCATACTTTCATTACCTGAGTTACTAATGTCCAATTTGCAGCCTTCACCTCCTTTGCTGGAGGATCTGCTCTCCTCTCAGAGCCCCATATGCTGATACAAACAGTGGGCTCCCATACCTGATCAGAGTTCCTCCATTGTTCTGCTCCTCATGGAGTGACTCGGAAACTCATACTTTATGCTGGCTCACAGAATGCTAGAGCACTATGTTCCAGTCAACACCAGTACTTATTCGCTTGATAACATTTCCTTCACAGATGCTTTCTCTACTCCAGAGATCCCTGGCTGGTATTACAAATGCTATGCTAAACAAAAGGCAAGGGATTCAAGTCTACCCAGTTATGGCATAGAATGGAAGGCTTGATCATTTACTTCCATAAAGTTATAGTCTTTACAAATTCCACGGAGCACCATTCTCATCTGAAGGACATGGCGTTGCCATGAGTCACAATCAACTGACCAAACAGAATTTCTCTTCTCCAATGGCCTCCCCACAGTCCCACTATCACTGTTTCCTTGAATATCCTCCCAAATAAATCACTGGATCCTTATCTCAGAGTCTACCTCTGAAACCTAGGCTAAAGCCAACGTCAGCTTTCTTCATCCCAGTTATTCTCACCTTAGTTAAACCAGAAGGGTAGACAATTGAAAACTCAAACACCTACAAGTTATATAAATGGGAAAAGTGGGCTAGATGGAGATTATTCTAACCAGATGGTAGACACCCCATTTCGAAAGCCCAGCTGCTCTGCAGTCTCAGCCAATTGATGCCATGTGGAAAAGCAGGCCCAATGTGGCCACATCAAAATTTTCACAAGAATCTCAAAATCCTGAATTGTGAGGAGAGTCTCTGAATTTGTATTGGCCACAAATTGAGATGCTTTTATAACATTGAGCCGGTTAAATAAAACACATCTGTGAGCCATAGTCGACCCTGTGGCCACCAGTTTGCAATCAGTGTTACAGAAATACAGCTCTGAACTTATAGCTAGCATTTAGAGTAACAAGAGCTATTGCACCTAAGGTGTGTTTTCATAGCCATTGTCACATGTTTATGTGCTCTCTAAAATTTCAATTTATCTTATTAGACTCTATCCTTATCTTACCTCCAAAGAGTGCATCTAAGCATCGCATCTCTGGTCCCAAAAGATCCCCAAGTGGGAAGAGAAAGCTAATCATGGACTTGGCATTTGATTGTGGGCTGACTTAATGCAATAGTTCTGGAGCCAACTGGGAAGGAAATCACCACCCTGAACTGTCATGATGTATACTAGGACAGTGACTTTAAATTGGGTGGAAATGTAATGAGTTTACTAAAAGAGAACTGCTGAGAAATACAGACCTATCTCGTTTGGGGGTGATAGCTTTTCCAAGGGCATTGCGATGTCAAAGATGTTTGGCAAGTTCAATTCTCTTAGCACCCACATTTGCACGGCCCTTGAGGTGGGAGGTGATTGGAAGCACATGTGCGAACAGTAACTAAGCATGACGTGTGGAATTACGGAAAGTGTCGGTTTCACTCTGCCTTTCATGGTCCTAAACTAACCCTTTCCAGTTGTGTGGGGAGAAGGAAGCAGGGGGTTGCATCATTTTCATTCTTCTTCCTTCTTCCTCTTTAATTTACGAAGCACTTTGAGGCTTTTAGGCTGCCTTTCATTTCAGCATGCTGGAACCAAATTGCACAAATCATAAGGGATGACACACTTTCCTCCAGCAGGGGAAATCAGTACCAGCCTTGGGTAGACAGTCTGCAGCAGCATTAAGGCCCTGAAAGATAAAGGAGGACCGAGTCATTGGAAAGAAGGGAAGATGAAGAGTCCTGGGGGTGCAATGGTTAAGCACTCAGCTGTTAAGCAAAAGGCTGGTGGTTGGAGCGTATCTCCCCATGCCCACCCTGCCCCCGCTCTGTAGGAGAAAGTCCTGACAATCTATTCCCACAAAGACTGCAGTCTGGAGTCCCCTACCCCCCAGCAGTTCTATGCTGATATGTGGGGCCCCTATGAGTCAAAAGTCAACTGCATGGCACCTACCAACAGCAAAGAGATAGGACAGCTAAATGAAATGTGGGGTTCTGGATTAGATACTGGAACGGTTGAAGGGTATCAGTGGGTGAAATCTTCATGAAGGCTGGGGTTTAGTGAATAGCATTGTACCATGGCTAATTGCCTACCCCACGGCTGTCAATGCTGACTCATAAGGACCTTAAAGGACAGAGTAGAATAGTTCCATGATGACTTCTGAGATTGTAAATCTTTATGAGAGTAGATCGTCTCATCTTTCTCCCAAAGTGCAGCTGGTGAGATTGAACTGCTGCATTATGGTTAGCAATCCAATACTCTACCCACTGTACCACCAAGACCCCAGATAGGCAAATAAATACAATGTTAAAATAAGGGGAAGGGGGAATTCTAGATGGGAATTCTCTTAACTATTTTTTGCAAATCTTGTGTTAAAAGATAGCAATTTTTTTCAATTTTTAAAATGTATATTTTGTGTAAATAGTCGGAAATTGGATACTGGTGCATATGAGGATTAAACTGTGTAGGCAAAATTTCTCATAAAATTTGTACCAGTGGACTCCTTAGGGGCAGAATCTGGGTATGCTAGATAAGATGACCACCCCCCCCCTTGCCCCAAATAATAACAAACAAAAGAAAAATCCACTGCATTGAGTCAATTCTCTGTGCCTGGTAGATTTGAACTGCCAATCTTGTAGTTAGTAGCCTAATGCCTACCTACAGCACTACTCAGAGAACAGTGTATTTGAGCTGTCTTACATATAGTAAACCAGATGTTCAAAGAGCATGTTTGCCAAAAGAAAAGAAACCCAGCTAGTCAATATGAAGATAGAAAAGGTGTTCCAATGCCTAGGGATGGGTGTATAACAGAATTAGATGTTCTTTTCATGATCATTGCTATGCTTGTATCCACTGTTGTGACAATCCTCAATGCCCTTCATTGAGGATTTGACCGTTCTTTGTTGGCTTTTCCTTTACCAAACAACATGTCCTCTTCTGATGACTAGATAACCATGGATAACAAGAGAGCATCAAAAAGTAGATGATAGCTAATTGCAACCATGAACGTCTTCTAAGTCATAGCTGTCTTGTGGTGGTGATATGGGCACAAACAAACAAAGACACAGTAAAAAGGACCGATATCAAAGGCTAGATACAGACACTACCCGAGTATCTGAAATTTAGTGGATGGCTAAGCTGGCATTTCAAATCATAGGCAAAGAAGAGCTAGTTGAATCCTATAAGAAAGAAAAACTCAGTTGACATTTGGGGGTGGGGGTGGGAATCAAAGTAAAACTATACCGCACACCATGTCACCCTCAAGAGCTAAAAGTGAAAAAAAAAAACAAAATCCTGGCAGTGCTCAAAGAAAATAAAAATGGCTGCCTCCTATGGAATCTTGGTGTGCGATATTTCCATGCAGGAAATGAAAGCATCATAAAGGAAAAATGACTGTTGGATTTAACTAAAATAAAAGCAAATCTATTTTTGCATCAAGAACAAAACTCACAATGTGCAGAAATAAAATGCAAAGGACAAGTGACAAACACAGAGTTATGGCACTTCTTTCATTAATCAAGGAAAAGAATCCAAGGAGATGCAGTCCCTAAAAGACAACAGCAACAACAACAACTGAGGGAATGGATGGGCATTGTGAAATTTAAGAGATTGACAGCCCTTGAAAATGTGGTTGGAAAGCACTCCTGATTAGCTCTGAAATCTCCTCATTAAAGGTGCTGCCAGTGGACCTTGGCAAGGTGACCTTGGAGCAGTGTGTGAGCATTTCTAAGCAGGGTGGTGGGGTGGATGGAGGGGAGAGGCTTCAACGGTCGTGTTCGTGTGTCCAGGTGGGTTCCTGAAGGCAGCAAGCCTGGGTGTTTTACTCCTGTAAACAGTTACAGTCTCAGAAACCCACAGGGAATTGTGATTAGTCAGCAGTAACTCGATGGCAGTATGGCTTGTGTTGTTGTTTGTTTTTTAGTGCAAAGCAAAAAAGTAAGAGGGAGAGACACACAGGAACTAAATTGGGAAATCTAAATTCTTCCCCAGTATATATTTGTTCCCTTCTTCTCTCCAATCCTAACACATCTTTTCTGCTACGCAACTAGAAAACAATATCCATACTTTTACAGTCACGAAAACGTGCAACTTTTTCTTCCTTCACAAGTAGCAAAGATGTTCGATAGACATGTTTTTACTCATTTAAAAATTCCCCTGCTTATCAATGAAGGGAGGTGCTACTAGGCAGAGAAGGAGAGGAGCCCCAAATTTCACAAGAATGTTAGGTAGTAGACAAATAATAAACAGCTCTTTACAGTGTTTGGGGGGATGAGGAAGGTAATTATGTAGTTCTCACATCTTTATAAGTCGGAAATGGTCCTTTCCTGTCCTGATGCAACATCCCCAACCTGCATTGACTATAAGTCAAATGGGTTAGTGTAAATAAGAGATTTAGTTTATTTGAGTCAATGTCTGATGGCTCTCAAAATGGGTAGAGAAACAATGCGTTCAAGTATAGTCCTCATTGATCCCTCCAAACCTCCCCCGCAACACTGAGATCCAAGCCACACATAAATACACAGTCAGGATCTGCCTCAAACAGTGGTGGTTGATTTCTGTGGTTACATGAAAGGTGTGGAGTAGCTTTAGGCAAATGCTTTTGCAGAGGTGACAACTAAAAGATAACCTTGGTGTGTGCAAATCTAAAAAAAAAAAACTCTTGAAGGTACCTCCTGTGGTATTCTGAAAAATGTTTTATCTTTTCCTCAGGGTAATCCAAATGAAGTCCTCATTTCAACAGAGGAATCAAAAGGTTTTCCCAGTTCATTTTTGGCTGGGCCATGATAGCTGATGAAAGACTTTGTTATCAGTCATTAGCAGGAAATTTTCAGAGCAATACCTCTGGGCCAAGCATTGTTTACTCTATGGATTCTATAATAGTCTTGTCTCTCTCGTGCACATGGCTTCTCAAAAAGTTCTCCATGGTTTGGTCCAATGGAGAAAGGTTAGGCCTGCATTCCAGAACTGGTTTCCCATTGAGCAATGATACGTGCATCACAGGCTGCAAGTGGCACCCCAAAGGGAAAAAGACTGGTATCTCCCAAAGTTCTGAAGTAGAATTAGAAAGAAAGAAAGGTGGGATCACTTTCTATATTGAGGCTTTCCGTAAGTGTAAAGCAAGATAAAATATAGAATGTGTTTTTAAAATAAAAATAGAGGTATAAAAATATATGTCTTCACATTCTCATGATAATGTGAATTGCAGAATTTGGTCTAGCCATGTGGGTAAATGGTTTCAAGCAAAAATCTGCTCACTTATAAATATATAAAGAAAATCAGATAGTCTATAGCTCTTAAACATTTTGTTTTTTTTGGGGGGTGTACCTATTTGAAAAAATAAAGGGAGTGAAAGAAGACTAAGAATGATAATATTAGTTGCTTATCAATTACTGTCTATCAAATCTACCAATCCTGGTGTTGTAGTGTTTATATGTTGGGCTGGGAACCAGATCACAGCTTCAAAACAACCAGGCAGTTCCCAGGAGAAAAATCTGAATTTCTGCTTCTGTAATGAGTTCTCGTCTCAGAAACCCACAGGGGCAGGTCTACCTGTCTTATAAGGTCACTGTGAGTCAGAATCAACTTGATAGCAGCGTTTCAGGGCTTTTTTTTTCTCTTGATGTGTCAAACCATTTGCCTAAGAACAACTACTTTCTTTTGAAAGGAGGAAATGTAATTTCTTTTTTTTTTTAAGTAATTTTTTTACCCTAACCCTAACCCTAGGAGGAAATGTAATTTCTATGGATCCTGGGCCTCCCAACTTGTGTCGGGCTTATGAGATACTTTTGGGAAAGAAAGGGGTTCTAGTCTGGAAAAAAATGCCGAGACAAGGGCCAGGGTGAACACTGCTCAAGTCCATTGACTTCAAGCTCCGACTAATACTTGTACTGAGACTCTTGGAATCTTTTATGCATTTACCATCTGAAAGCATCTTTGAGATTCTACCAATGTGGAGGAGTACGCGTCTGGTGTCATAGCCCAGTTACAACAAGGTCAGTGGTTCAGAGTCACCTGGTGCCTCTCAGAGAAGGATAAGGCTTTCTGTATGTGCCCAGAGAAGTCTACAGCGCTGGAAACCTGGGGGGACAGAGGTACTCTTTCCAAAAGGGTTTCTGTGACACAAAAATCAAGGGCAGTGTGCACGAGCTTTTCTCTAACTGGGGACCAAATACCAAAACCCTCAAAATGTTTTGAGATGGTATAGGGAAGTAGTAACTTGGTATATTTGTCTGGGTGGACTAGAGAGATAAATTCATAGACATGCATATGGACATAAGGGTAAGGTTTATATACAAGAGGAATGGAACATTGAGAAAACATCCCACCCCAGTCCAGTTCAAAGTCATAAGTCCGATATTAGCCCATATGCCCGATACCAGTCTATAAAGTCACTTATGGACTCACAAAGTCACAGGTCAGTAGGTGCAGAATCCTGACGCTGGCAGGGGTCTCCCCATGGCACCTCGCTTCCAGGGTTCAGGGTCCATCAACAGCATCCAGTGGTGGCAGAAGCAACTCATTGCTGGCAGGGGTCTCCCTGTGGCTTCTCCAGCTTCAGAGGTCTGGTTCTATCAGAGTAAAGCTGTGTGGCTTCTCCTCCAGCTCCTCCTGCTCCTCGGATGCTGCCATCTTGTCTATAGTCTGTCGTCTCAGAGACTGACTCCCAACAACTGGGGAGATGGCCTCTCATCTCCACGAGAGAAATACCGTGAGACTTCCCAGAATTCTCAGGAGAAAGCCATGCCCACACAGAGGCCTCTTGGCTACTCAATGGCTATCTTCAGATTAACAGGCTAGACTCCATCACTACATCTCAATCATGAAACTGTCTCCTTGAATACATGACCACCGCACTTGGTGATCTTATTTGATCGTAAGCAAAATCCAAATTCACTGTCTTAGAATCATTTCCTTCTTTCAGTGGACCTAGGTTGGTTTTCAAGATCCTTTATGGAAATACAAAGCGTCATATTTTTCCCTTGGAGCACATGGGTCGATTCCAACCACTCACCTTGCAGTTAGCAGACCAATAAATAACCCTCTATAGGACTTCTATTAGAAAGGCTATGGGTTTTAAATGATAAATGGAGGCTCAGAGAGAAAATTGTGGATTTTTATAACTAATATGGGATTGACCAGAATTCTAATCCATGTCTGTCAGGGAAGAACTTACAGTCTTGCTGCACTGTCTCTGGTGACTTGTCTCTGCTGTTTTCACTGTGCTCACTGAAAGGAAGTTAGAGAGGGTGTGTGTGTGTATATGTATGTGTGTGTGTGTGTGTGTGTGTGTGTGTAGCCAAATGGGCCTGAAATGCCCATCAGTTTGTAGGGGCAAGTTGAGTGCAATCTAGCAGACTGAATAGCATGAGAACCTGAGTCTGCTAAGAATTCCCACAGACCATCACCACAGATGTTGAAATGGCAAACAGGTGGGGCATGCCACTGTTTCCAGGCAATCTATTCACCTAGAGCGAAAAGACAGCCCACTTTATTTGAATGAATTGTGACTTTTTCTGAGTCATGAGCATGGGGTTGGAGAACCAGGTCCATAAACCAGGAGATCTGAACAATCTGGTGATAATTTCACACTCCGAAAGAGAGAGCAACTTGTTCCCAGACGCTTGGGCAGAGATATTGAAAGTTAAAAAAAGAACCAATCCCTCTAAAATGATAGACTGAGGATTTCTTTTGTTGCTCAAGGCTTACAGGTATGGGATCTTTACCTGGCAGGCATAAATAGAAGAAGTTGTTGTTCTCCATTTTAGTCATCAACATACTTCAGGCCTCTTTTTAGCTCAGAACAAGATGATTATGTGTGATGACCTAAGCCCCTCAAATAGATAGATTCTCTATCTTCTGGATGAAATTTGGGACTGGATGAATACACTTGGATTATTAACTCATGTGTGTGCACAATTTGCTCCAAAGTCCATCTAATATTTCAAGTAAACATAGCTTTGGAAACTGTCAATGACTAACACACAAAGACATTACTTTGCTGCACTGCTATGAATGATCTGGTTCAATATACATTCCCAGTGTCCTGGTAAGAACTTTCCTTTGAGACATTGTCTCATGAGCAGGGCTTTCGAGTTTCCAAAGGCCACTTGGGAAACTCTTGTTGGAGCAGACCCCTTCTAAGGGCCCTTGCTCCTTTGAGCAGAGAATCATCATTCATTTCAAGCTGTTCTCAGCTTTTCTACGAAACCATCTGATTATCACCGGGATCTATCAAGCCCTGTGTTGCTTGGTAAAGCACATTTGCAAACAGCAAATTCACAAGGAAGCAAAAAAAGAGATTTTATTAATCAAAGGAATCAAATAAGCATCATGATGATGTGTTTTTCAATATTTTGATTGAAAAGGAACATTAAAGCTCAAACACTCAATCTTCTGGAATTTATCTAAAAGTTTGACTAATCTTGGTTCAGGTGCATTCTGGCTCTGAGTTCCTATTGCTTTCTAAAGGAAACATCTTTACAAGGCCATCTCTGATGCCACAAGCCCTGGTGGCTTAGTGGTTACCTGTTGGGCTGCTCACCAGGGTCAGTGGTTCGAAAACCACCAGTGATTATGTGTGATGAAGAGGAGGGTTTCAATGCCCAGAAAGAGTTCCAATCTCAGAAATTCACGGGCTGTTCGACCCTGTCCTATACACTCGCTATGACTCTATATTGACTCTATGACAGAGAATGAGATCTGAGGTCACAGACCCTAGATCATTCCTCTTGAAGTTACAGATAAAGCTGTCACCCCTGTTCTTATCATTGTTAGGTGCTATTGAATTAGTTCAGACTAACAGCACTGCCGTGTACAACAGAGCAAACTGCGGCCCAGTCCTCTGCTCTCCTCCTTGCAGGTGCTATACTGGAGTTCATTGTGGTAACCACTGGGTCAATTCATCTCAATACATCAAGTTACACTTCTGCTTAAAATTCCCCGATAGCTTTATATTGTGTTTTGGATACAGCACACATTAGTCTTTTTAGGAGACCCCTGACCATCTGTACCCTGTTTGCTCACCCCAACAGACTGTGTTTCCTGAGTCCTCACATTTCACATTTCCACAGTGGTTCTCAACCTTCCTAGTGCCCTGACGCTTTCATACAGTTCCTCAGGTTGTGGTGATCTCCTCCCCCAACCATAGAATTAATTTTATTGCTACTTCACAGCTGTAATTTTGTGACTGTTATGAATCAGGTGACCCCTGTGAAAGGGTCATTTGACCCCCAAAGGGGTCGTGATCCACAGATTGAAGCCACTGCTCTAGAACTTTAGAGGTGCTTTTTATGTTGTCTGGAAACTCTGCCTATGTTCCCTACCAACATACAGTGTTATTAGTTGTCACTTTCCCTGTGGGGTGGTTTCCCTACATCCATGTGGCTTCAGTTCCTAGATGCACCTAGATGTACTTTCACTACAATTTATTGTAACTGCAGTATCCTGTTAGACCCTGGGCTTTGTCACGGCTATATTTCTTGCATCTGTATAATACCTGGCAGAGAGTAGATTCTTTATGGTAACTATTCACAGTTCTTTTTTTTGGGGGGGGGGCATCACTGCCCTCAGGTGGTGGGAGTAGGAGGCCCAGCCTTTGCTCCATCGAGCTGGAATCGAACCTCCATCCCAGTGGGCCGCAGTCCCGCACACAACCACTACGCCACCGGGCTCAGCCCCTATTCACAGTTCTTATCAGGAAATTAGTATGGTCTGTTTCAGTTGTTTTTCTTAAGAGGACTTCTCTCGCCAGTGTGAGGAACACAGACTGGTGGTCCGATGAGGTGGGAGAAGCGAGATGAGCACAGGCCCTTACAGTAGGTGAGATGGTGCAGGACTGGGCAGTGCTTGTCCTCTTGGGCACAGGGCCACTATGAGTTGGAACCTACTTGAGGACCTCAAACAGCAACAACAACAGGGATATAATGATAGGGACTTGGCCACCACAACTCTGGTTTTGGAACACATCTGGAAGTTAAAGCCACCCTCTTCTCTGAGAGATTGGATGAAGGAGTAAGTTAAAAGGAGTGACTGAAAATGGTGAATTTATTTCTGGTGTGAGCAGTTGGGTAGATAGAGGCGTTCTTTTCGGAGGTGGGAGACAATGGGGACAAGGTGAAAGGAATATAACAAGGTGTTAAGTTGGAGGCATCGTTCAACATCGACAAGTAGCATTCAAGTAACTAGATATCCCAGAAAGGGATAACTAGATGTACCAGAAAGGAGGACTATGGACGTTTTTCTTCTGTGAGTGCTATGAAGACCATGTATCATACCTATGATGAAATCCCCAAGGGAGAGAGTGAGAAGAAGAGAGAACCCACAACTGAGCTCTGGGAAACTCTAACACGTACAAACTGGACACACAAAAAGGGAGGATTTTTAAGAGGTACAACCAGAAAGGAAGGAGAAAAGTTAGGAAAGTATACTAGCATTTTGTGAATAAGTCAAGACAGTTGAGTCTCATCGCAACACTATGGAAAAAAGGAAAACAACAACAACTCTGCTTGGTCCTCTGGTGCTCATAATGGCTATCAACATTGGGTCAATCCATCTCAGGGAGGAGTTTCCTTTCTTTTTTTTGGTGACCCTTTACTTTCCCCAGCTTGATGCCTTTCTGCAAGGACTGGTCTCTCCTGTCCAAGTACCTGAGACAAAGTCGTGTCCTTCCTCTATTCTAAGAAGTATATTAGCTATAACTCCAAAATAGATTTCCTCATTCTTTTGGTAGTCCATGGAATGTATAGACAATATTCTTTGTAAGACTTCTCAGGCTACTTAACATGATTGTATTCACAAACTAGACCCTAGATGGAATTCTATGATACATTTCATCATGAATTTTTATCATGAATTTTTGTTGTTGTTTCATGGAGCATGTAGTCGTTAGATCATTTGATGCCAACTTGCAGATGTGTAAGAGTATAGGGGTGGAATTCATCCTGTGAATCAGCTTAGCCTGATGCTGTTTTATTTGGGGTGTATGTAACTTCGTATCAGAAGGACCTTGGGAACCTACTCCTTGCATCCCCTCTCTCTATCTTCCTGCTTGCCAGGCCTCTAGTGGCCACCCTGCATGTTGCTGATGTCCTTCCATGTTCCCACCAACTTTGGATTCACATGACTCTACACCCCCAGGCCCATGATCATCCTGAGTTCTGCATCATTGCATATGGCTGCATGTGAAGAATGACTTATGGACTGGATTGGACAGGGCTAGAATGCTTTCTTCTTATGCAATTACTTCTTGATGTAAAACCCCTTCTTTATACTTATGAGTGTCACTGGATTTGTTTCTCAAGTCAGTTCAGCCTATTATAGTGCATCTGACACATAATGATTGGTAGTTTATACTTTGAAAATACCAAGCTTGAAACCTAACTAACTTCTTTATCTTCTCCATTTAGTACAACTAGATGGTCTCTTTTTGTTCATTAAAAAAGTAATAGCTTTGTTGAGGGTATAGAGAAGAAAACATATACCAATTCAACAGCTTCTACATGTGCAATTCCAGTTGCATTGGTTATGTTTTTCAAGATGTACAACCATTTTCACTCTCCTTTTCAGAGTGTTGTTCCTATGTGAGCATAAAATCACTGTCCTCTAAAGTTCCTAGCTAATCTTTGAAATTATTGGTAATCTGACCTCTTAAAAGAGTATAATGGGGCTGAGCCCTGGTGGTGTAGTGGTTGAGCATGGGACTATGGCCCACTGGGTTGGAGGTTCAAATCCAGCAGCAGCTCTCCAGGAGCAAGGCTGGGCCTCTTACTCCCACCCCCAGGGGACAGTGATGTCCTCCCCCCAAGACAAAACAAAACAATAAAAAGAGTATAATGCTCAGGGCAGACTTTTGTGCTAATTAAACTGTTATTTTATTTTCATAAGATTTCAGGGGGAAATTTTTAGTTTGCGGTTTCAAGACTACTTTAGGGCAATGATTTTAGGGTTTGGCCCAACCTTCATGGTTCCAAGAAGTGTAGTCTATCAGCATTTGAAAATCAGTTCTTTATTTTATCCCTTTTAACCAAAAATCTTCCATAGAAGCTTTAATCAAATTATTCCATAAGGGTAGCCAAGTGCCAGCCACTGCTTCTAGTTCCATGACAAAGGGGACTATTTTTCATGGTAGCAATTAGCCAAACATTCCATGTCCTCCAGTTAGCCACATATTCCATGTCCTCCTATTCCAGACTCTCCTTAGGCCTTGGCTTGACCAGGTGAATGGAGTGCAAAGGTTGTGCCTCTATGGACGCTTGCAAGAATTTTAGATCCTGGACCCCACACAATGAACTAGAGCAGCAGATCTCAACTGTTCTAATGCTGCGACCCTTTAAGGCTGTTGCTCATATTGTGGTGACTCCCCAACCATAAGATTGTTTTCATAACTACTTCATCACTTTAGTTTTGCTACTGTGATGTGGGTCACAACCCACAGTTTGAGAACCACTGAGCTAGGGCATAAAACCCAAGCATTAAACATATTTCTAGGCCAGTTAACTAAGGTAGCCCATGAAATCAAGACCCTAAATCTCCAAACCAAAAATCCAAATCCCATATTTTTTCTTATGTATAAATAACCTCAGCAGCTTCAGTTACTTACATTTTGTCCTTGTTCTAGCACATAACTGAGACCAATTCAACTTTTTACAGGTGTACAACTTATTGACAGCAATTACAATAATAAGCTGTACAACTCTATTCTCAATGAATTTTCTACCACCATTAACCTCTACTCGTTTCTTCCCTACTAATAAACTCTCTTCCCTCTATAAATTCTTTTCTCGCTGCAAGTTCTTTTCTTGTTTGACAATATGTGTCCTTTTGTGATTGGCTTAGTTTACACAGCATAATGCCTTCCAGTTCAGGTCATATTTTTAAATGTATCAAGAATTCATTTCTCTTACTAACTGAATGGTATTCATGGGATGTATGTTCTGGACTTGTTTATCCAGTGAATATTGGTGTACAAATGTCTGTCTGATTTCATGTCTTTTCGGTACTTACCTAGGATTGGAATTGATGGGTCATATGGTAGTTCTATTTTAAGCTTTTTGACAGACTGTCACACTGTCTTCCACAATGTCCATACTGTTTTGCACCCCGCCAGTAAGGACAAGGGTTCCAACTTCCCCATATTCCTGCCAACATTATTTTGTTGCCAGTCAAAAATTCTCACATACCACTGAGATCAAAATGACAGTCTATTGTGCTTTCCATGACTTCTTTTTTCCAGGGAGGGGGGGAATCACTGCCCTCTGGTGGTCATGGGAGCTACCCAGCTTTGCTCCTGGAGAGCCGCTGCTGGATTTGAACTTCCATGCCCATGGGCCACAAGCCTGCACTCAACATCTATGCCACCGAGGCTCAGCCCTTCATGATTTCTTGTAAATGTTCGTTTGAGAGCCTCATACTATGAAATATCTGCTAAAAGATCGGGAGTTCCTCACAGGCTAAGGACTCAACGGAACCAAAAGACTAGTGGTACTTAGAAGAAAAGTCTGGCTATCTGATTCTAAAATATCACAGCCCGAGAATCCTAAGGAATCTAGTTATTGTGCAAAGTATGGCGTTACCATGGTTAGGAATCAATTGCACAGCATTGATCATTTTAGGTAAGATCATTAGTACCCTTAGGGAAAGCAGATAAGATTAACACAGTTGCTGTGAGACTTCATTCTGAGCTTTTAGCATTAAACCACCTATGTTTGCTCGTCTGGCAATTTTCATTGTGTGGTTGGTGGATCGACAGGGTCAAAGACTCTTCAGGGAGTCCAGGAAGGGAAAACTATAGCCCTGCTTAAATGCTCATCTGTTAACCCCATGATTAATGGTTCAAACCCACCACCTGGCTGCAGGATAATGATCTCCCCTCATAAAGATTATAGCTTTTGAAATCTTATGAGACAGTTTCACTCTGCCTTTTAGAGTTGGTGTGTGAGCACACAATGACAATAATATTGTTATTTAGCTTTTAAGACTTTGTTGATATTTCCCTGATGGTGCAGAAGCAAGGGCATCCAAAAAGAAGTGACTTAGCATGAATCAAGCCATGCACCTACCTGGACTAGAGTCTCTATCTGATGCACACAGTAAACAGCAAATGCTGCCTTAACTTGAAAATGATCTTGAAAATGTATTTTAAATAAAAGACCAATTTCATCAAATGATAGCCCTTGATTACAGGACATTTTATAAATTAGGATGGAGAAACAAAAACCACTTCTTTTGCATAGCAGAGGTCAGCCATGGTCTCAAAATAAAGTCCTGTGTGCTTCTTTGAATGGTGAGTTTAACTGGACATTTTTTTCATGAAACATGATTTTTCTTGGGAAAGCTATTGATAGACCAATGATGGCTATCCAATTTGTTTGCTTGCATTTTCTTTAATGAACCAAGTGCGACATGGACCTGCCATTTCAAGTGAAAAGGTGATGGATCACATGAATTGCTCCTGATATGCTTTTGAGCTGTTCAGCAAGAATTAACATATTGGTTATTTATATCTGCCACCCCTGAACTTGATAGCATCCCAATATATGAGGATGTTTCTGATGAGATTGATGGTGTTATTAGCAAATGGAACTTCCTTTTCTGTTGTTTTTTGGGGGGGTGGCATCACTTCCCTCTAGTGGTCGTGGGAGCGACCCAGTCTTGCTCCTGAGAGCTGCTGCTGGATTTGAACCGCCAAGTAAGTGGGCCATAGTCCTGCACTCAATCACTATGCCACCGGGGCTCAGCCTCAAATGGAACTTCTTTATATTCTGTCATATTCTTATTAAGATTTGGAGGGTCTACATAATTAAAGGAAATCAATATTTTCCAAAGATCAACGGTGTAAAAGATCCCTTTAAATGGCATCCTAGGCCAACAGACTTAACATCACTTGAGAATGGAAGGCTTGTTGCTATGGTTTCAGATTACACATTGTAATTAACCTTGAAGAGCCTATTCCTTGTAGAGTCCTTCCTTTTCCAACTGCAGTATCTATCTGTGGGAGTTCAATTTTCTCCTTATATGTTAACCAAAACAACATATCACAGCAAATGGATTAAAGATATATAGGAATCCAGCTGATTTTCATTAAGCCAGACATTAAAAAGCCTTACAAAAATGTGTTTTTTTAAATGTTGTTACTCTTTTTAATAGTTTTTTGTTTGTTTTGTAAAAGATAATTATTTTACCAAAAATATGCTCTTAGTGTTTACCCATAATAGTTTCAGAGTTTTTTGCTTTAAAATAAATAAACAAATGCTTTAAAATGTTCTCATTTAATTTTTGAGCCTGTAAGATACAGTGAGGTCTCTCTAATACTCACAAATGTTTAGGAAGGTCCTCAATACTTTTTCAGAATACAAAGGGATCCTGAGACAAAAAGTTTAAGAACCACTACTCTAGAGCATTTTATTTTTTTTTTTTTGCTAACTCAGTTTTCATGGGGAAAACTAAAAATTAGTACACTTGTCTTTAAGGAAGTGATTTGGGACTTGTCAATCTTATGCTTTTTTTAGTCACCAGAGAGCCAGAAGAGAAGGGAACGTTTGCTAACTATTTTGACAATGGTAGGAAGAGCAAGATCTGATTCCCTTAGGAATACTGCTGGAGAATTGCAATATGAAGCTCGGATCCAATCACACTCAAGAAGGGCCTGAGCATAGCATCTGACCCATTTGCATTGTTGGGTGTGATTTTCTTCGTTTGTGCTATGAAGCAACTCAGCAAATACCTTGATGCAATAAACAGTTATTTAGCTGCTACTAGATGAAAATCACAATGCGTTGGAGAAAGTGTCAAATGAGACATGGCTGCTGTAGCACAATGCACTGGGAGAAATATCACATTCGTGTGCAGTATGAAGCGCTCTTCTAAAAGAATTCCTTCTGTCATTTTCTGATTTATTCCTCATGAATGAATACTGGGGCATCATGTACTCTGGTGCCAGTTTGATTAAGAGTGTAGGGGTGGAGTCTAGCTTTTCAATCTGAAGATAGCTAATGAGACCTCTGTGTGGGCATGGCTTTCTCTGAGGATTTTGGGAAACCTTGCGAAATTTCCCATGTGGAGATGAGAGACCACCAACACAGTCAGTCCCTGGGAGATGCTTAATGGCAGCATGCTGATTGACCCTGAGTCCTAGAGTTGCTGGAGGAGAAGCCACATGGGCTTATCCTGATGGAACCAGACCTCTGGGGCCAGAGAAGCCATGTGGAGACTCCTGCCAGCGCTTTGATGCTTGGGAGGTCATGGGGAGATCCCTGCCAGCACTGAGATGCTTCTACCTCCACTTTATGCACAAGACTCTGCACCCACTGGCCTATGATTGTCCTGGGGTCATTGCATGTGCATCATGAGTCTGAAGAGGACTTATGGATTGGTATTGGGCATACAGGCTAATATTGGACTTATGGACTTGGACTGGACTGAGTTCGGATGCTTTCTCAATATTTCATTCCTCTTGTATATAAACCTCTTCCTTATATCCATATGTGTTTATGATTTTGTTACTCTGGCCTACCTGGACTAACACAAACACCCTGTGTTATGATATTTCCCATGTAGCAAATTGGAAATTGAGCTTTAGGGGGATTTGCACCTTGCTTATTGTCACGTCATCCGGTGAAGAACAGGGAGAAGAGCCCAAGCATGTTTGATGTAAAAGTTGGAAGTCTTCATCAGCAACCCTATATTATCCCTAGGTAGGAGGATATGAGAAATGTTTCAAAAGTTCAAACAGAGCGAGAAGACAAGACTGAGAAACAAACGCTAAGAAGTGCCACTGGGCTGGGCCTTGAACGAAAAAAGTCTTCATACTTCATCCAACGAGTTCCATCTTGAGCTAACCTGAATTTGCCCTAGGCTTAAATATTTCTCACTTGTTCAACAGCAGATATTTCTTCTCTGGCATTTTAAATTTTGTTGGTATTCTTTTATTTCTTACTCCTTATTTTAAATTATACATTTATTATTATTATGTTCTTTCTGGGTTTTTTTTGCTTTTGTTTTTTATTATCTCTGTTAGGTCTCCAAGTTTGAAAGCACTGATGGAGAGGCTGTGTACAGACAATAACTGATGTAATGGTTTTGGGGGGAAAGGGAGAGTAGGAGGGGTGAAGAGGAAAGTGGAGCGCAAACAATGAATGTAGGAGGGGAGGGAGCACTAGAACCTATTGCAATGGTAAATATACAACTTTTTTTAAAAGTATAACTATGGAAGGACATAATATGTGAATATTATATCAAGAAAAACAATCATCTTAAGAAAGAAACCAAAGCTGATCATTGGTTACCATGGGTGAGGAGGAAGAGTGTTGATTGGAAGGGATTGAGTTTATGTTCATGGTGGTGGAATAATTTGGAAAAGGATATCAATAATGGTTGCACAACATGAAGAGTTAAAATCAATAGCACTGAAGTATTTTTGTAGAGGATGCTGAATTGGAGAATGTTTTCTTGTGCATATTTTTGCCACAATTAAAAAATAACAATCACAAGAATAGCACTGGGTACAAAATAAGTCTTCAAGGAGGGGCACTCGGTGAGGAAAGGAGCACGCTTGGAAGATTGTGATTTGAGATTGGAAATGTGCATTGAACTATGCACATGCTTTGAAAGGGAGGTGGAAGGTTTTGGACTTCGTTCAAGAAGGGTGACAGCCTTAAAGGTTTCTGAAAAGGGAAAGGACAGGCTCCAAGCTGGTGCCTGATGGAGATAGCAACACAGCAATTAGACATCTGCATTTGCTTAGCAACAGAGAGCTCAGGGGTTTTAACTCTTCCTCCAAAGAAATTCCTGATGATTTCATTTGCAACAGGCCAGAACTCCTGCCCCATTGGCATTCTATTGTGTGTGGCTTTGTTTTGACAAACTTTGGCTGTGACTTCCTAACACGAAGCAGAGCCTGGGGTCAGGACTCTCTCTGCAGCAGGAAGCTCCCTGCCAACTGTCAAACCTAGTTCTCAAAGACAAGCCTTCTCTTTACCCTGACCTCCTTCTCCCTTGCCTTCTCTCCTTCAAGCCGTGGGTGTTAGCTTTCTGCAATTTCCTTTGAGTGCTTAGGGGAGGTGGGCTTTTAAACAGGGGAGGTCTCCAGTGATCTAAGCAGGGCCAGAAACCAAGATGCAGAAAATCTTGTGGGATCCACCTGCAGCTACCGCCTCAGAGAGAGCTGTAGGCGCCATTAGAAATATCCTCGGAGGCTGCTAAATGAGATGACATTATTTTTCAACATCCAACTTGCTCATATGAGTTATTCATAATGCTGTTAGTTGCCTCTAAGTCAAGTGTGACTTGTGGGGAGCACCATGGGTGCAGGGCAAACTGCTCTGTAAGGTTCTCAAAACTGTGACCTTTCCCCAAACAGATTTTATGGTCTGTCTTCCAAAGAATCTCTGGGGGTGGGGGGTGGAGGGTGGGGCAGATGGATTAAACCACTAAACTTTTGGCAAGAAGTTGGCATTTAATCTTCAGAAAAAACCAGAAACTTCTTACTGATGTATAACTCTGTGGTTTTTCACAAGGTTTGCTAGAGACTTACAATAATAAAATTCACATTAAATAATATAAAAATTTTTTTTAAAAAATGAATTTTTCAAAGAACAAAAAGTAAAGGTGAAAACATGCCTAGAAAATGGAGCAGAAATTCTGTTTAAGTCGAAAATCACTTTTAAAACCCCAATATCAGGAAGTCTTTCATGTAGAATCCATTGATCCAACCAAACTAGTGTATCATAACCCCAATCAAATTGCGTTGAACAGCAACTATTTGAGGGTGAGAGGGGGCAGGAATTCAGTAACTCTAATGGTTTGGCAACATGCAACTATTTTATTTCTTTTTTTTAATTGCAGGTGTCATTAACAGTCAAAGGAAGCTAACAATGATTTCCTACCAGGAACAGGTAATTGAAGCAAGAGATGAAGATTATTCTTAGCTCTTATAAGCACAAATGAAAAGACTTATTCTGTCTTTAATGCATTTAATCAAAAACAAAGCAGCAAAGCCCACTGCCGTTGAGTCTTATTTGTAATCATAGCAACCCTAGACAGGGGTCCCAAGGCTGTAAGTGTTTATAGGAGCAGATAGCCTGGTCTTTATAATCTTGAAGCAGCTGGTGAGGTTGAACCACTCACTGCTGCCCTTACTATATTAGCAGTCCACAGCTTCCCTGACTCCAGCACAAGGACTCATAGCTCTCATCTCTGAAGAGAGAAGATAAGTCAAGAGGCTAAGGGTAAATCCCAAGTTAGCCACAGACCACATGGCATGAGCAAAATACAATGCTTGAAGATGAATTTGTTTTCAGAAATAACAACCTTAAAGCAACATGGATCTCTTGGAAGTAATTAATCTTACCACATATACTTGTGTATAAGCTGAGTTTTTCCAGCACATTTTAATGCAGTTTTTGTGGGAAAATTGGGTGTGTCCCCTGATATTCGGGTTGGCTTATACTCATGTATATATGGTAATCAATCTTCTTGTAACCATTTAAAATACTTGTATCCATTGAATGTCTTTGTCATGAACTAGTTTTCTATAGATTGTCATTTGGAAATGGTTATTATTGCTACATGCTGTTGATGTCTCCCTTTATGTACAACAGAACAAAGCACTGTCCAGTCCCCATGCCATTTTCCATTACTGTCATGCTTGAGCCCATTGCTGTAGTCACTACTTTAATTCATCTCTTTAAGGCTCCTCCTTTTTTATTATTATTACCCTTTACTTTTTTGAAGCATAATATTCTTTCCTAAGGACATGGGTCCCTCCTGATGACATAAACAAACTACGTGAGATCAAGTCTTGCCTGTCATCCTCCTGTCAAAAGCGCATGCTGGCTGTACTTCCTATAAGACAGATCTGCTTGTTTTCAGAGTCCATGGTATTTTCAAGACTCTTCTCCAACATCATAATTCAAATGTATGAATTTCCCTGTGATCTTCCTTATTTGGGTCCAGTTTTCACATGCAGGTAAAGCAATTGAAAATAACCAAGACTTGTATTTCATCCTTAAGAGATAGCATTGTGCTTTAGTACTCTCGAGAGGCCTTGTACAGAAGTTTTGCCCAACATACTATATTGTTTCATTTCTTAACTACTGCTTTACTGAGCATTGATTGTGTTTTCTAACAACACGAAATCCTTGGCAGCTTCAAACTTTCTCCTGTTTAACATGATGTTGTCTATTGGCCCAATTGTGAAGATTTTTGCTTCCTTTACATAGGAGTGTAATCCTTGTTGAAGGTATAGTTCTCGATCTTCATCATTGCTCAAGTCCCCTTTACTGTCAGAAAGCCCGATGGTACCAGTCATGTCCAACGTTGTTTACAGGCCTTCCTCTAATACCAATGACTTGCTCTTCACAGGTGGAAACTTGTTGCTGTTGTTGCTGGGTGCTATCAGTTGATTTCAACTCATAGTGACCCTTTCTACCATAGAGTGAAACACTGCCTGGTGCTGTTTTGAACAATTCTCATAATTGTTCTTATCTTTGAGCCTGTTGTTGTAGCTGCTGTGTCAATCTTCTATACCACTGCACCTCTACTTTACAAAGCATGGCGTCTTTCTTCAGGGACTCATCTCTCAATGTGTCCAAAGCATGAAACCAAGTCTTGCCACCCTTGTCTGTAAGGAGCATTCTGGCTGTACTTCTTCCAAGTCAGATTTGTATGTTCTTTCGGCCCGCCATGGTACATTCAATATTTTTGACCAGAACCATAATTCAAATGCATCCGTCTTCCTTATTCAGTGCTCAACTTTCACATGCACATCAGGCAATTGAAAAATACCATCACTTCGGTCGAGTGCAGCTTAGTCCTCAATGTATTTTATTTGCTTTTATAAACTTTTAATATTTTGCTATTCTACTTTTATAACCCATAAAGTGGGAAAGTAGTGACTTCCTTTTCTCACAGCACAATGCCAATGACTGAAAACAAAAGTGATTTTCAACTTTAAACTTTTTTCAAGTGATTTTATATTTATCTTTTCAAATTCTCTATTGTGTCATTTACAGAAGCTATTAAGTAAAGATCATGTGGGAATACTAGAAAGATTGCTCAATATTTTTAAATTGCTGGAATAGTGAATAAACAATCTGTCCCTTAAAAAAAGTTTTTACTGTGTTATGGGTAAAAGTTTACAGGGAAAGTTAGTTTTCCAGTCAATAATGTGTACACATTTTATTTTATCACATTGGCTGACTCCCCTTCAATATAACAAAAGTCTTCCTATGTTTCACTAAGTTTCTTATTTTTATGGATACTTCTTTTCTGCCTTTTCCAGCTTTTTGATTCCTTTTTTTCTTTGCTTAGATATTGTTAGTCTCCTAGGGTTGATTATGCTGAAGAGAAAACTCCTTTGATGTAGAATTACTCACTTTATAATACTGTCCATTGTTTGGTTGAAAGTGTACCCCTGGCAGTGGGTTCAATTCCAGACCTTGAGGTGTTGCCTCTGGGCCACCATTATGTACTTTGCCTAGTGCCTGTTAGACCAGCAAGTCTAGCATTTGCTTATGATTTTGAGGTTTTTCCTCTACATTTTTCCCCTCCACCTTTGCTCAGGACCTTCTTTTATAACCTAATCAGTCTGGTCAGAAGTGATAATGAGGCACTCTTTAATTCTTCTGGTCTCTGTGTAGTGAGGGCTGTAGTTTATGTAGCCCATTAGTTCTTTGGACTAATTCCAAAGTCTGATTCCGAGAGTCCGGGAGTCTGATTTTCTTCATTCTTAATTGGTATGGAGGGGGAAAGACCAATTGTTCATGGTTTCATTTTGATGTTTCATTTTCATCATGAGGCTACTTTCCAGATGGCTGACTGGAAAAACTTGGCAAGTATCATAAATGTGCGATCTTGAGAGATAAACACTGTCACAGGGGTCTGATTATGTAAGAGAGGGCACTTGTCTGAAATAGTGTGTCCCACGGGGGTTTGCTGGTGAACAATGATATGGCAAGCAGAACATCTTGCGTATGCTTAGTAGATATTCCACTAAAAGGAAAGAATAGAAATATCTGGAATCCACCACTTAGGTAACTTGGAAGTGATGGCTTTTTCTGTATCATTGATTATGTTCTTGTTAGCTGACTTTGAAACAGCCCCTGACTCATGACAACTTTATGTACAAGAAAATTAGATACCCCCTGCTCCATGCCATCACCATGATGGGTTGCAGATTAGGCAATTGTTATCCATGGGTTTTTTGTTGGTTGATTTTGGAAAGCTAAGTCATCTTAGTGTGGAGGCTCTGCTAAAAGCTACTGAACATCAGAGGAAGAAGCAAGCCTCGAAAGACAGTGCCATGGTGGTGTTGCACGAGTTACATTGGCCAAGAATTGGGCAACCAACCCCAGGTCTCCTTCCTGGAATGCAGAACATCTACCATTGTCCCACTTTATGGATCGAATTGTATTCCCACAAAGTATGCGTCAACTTAAGGCTATGGTTCTCGGCATTGTGGGATTCTCCGTTGTGTTAGCTGATGTGATTACCATTTGTGTAGAAAATCCTCTCTATGTGAGTGAGGAAAAATTATGAGCAGTTAGGTTAATGAGGAAAGATAGAACGTACAGGGTTAAATTATATCCCAAGTCAATATCTTTTGAGACATAGAATAGATTAAGCAAATATAGATCAGGGTACCTTCTACTGTCAAAAAGTAAGAGCCAGAGCAGAGTATATATTGGCACTTTATCTACATATCATATAATTCAATAGTTCAATCATATCAAGGAGGTTGTACCATCATCACCTCAATCAATTTTAGAACACGTTCTTCTTGCTTGTACTTATTGTTATTCATGAAATTTAAAAAATTGTGGCAAAAATATGCACAGCAAAAGATTCTCGAATTTAACAACTTCTACATGTATAATTCAGTACCGTTGAATATACGCTTCATGTTGTGCAACCATTATTGATAATCTTTTCCCAATTATTCTACCACCATTAACATCAACTTAATGCCCCCTAAGCCAGAATACTTTCTTTTTCATCCTTGGTCAACAAAAAGTACTCAACTTAAGTTTATTTTAATGTTTTTAGTACTTTTCTTGATATGAATTTCATATACACTTCTATAGTTCAATCACTTTTCACAAGATTGTATAGACATCGTCACAATCAGTTTTAGTGCTCCCTCCCCATTCCCACATTCATTGTTTTCTCTTCAATTTCCCTCTCCCTCCCCACCTCCATCCCTGTCCCTGATAAACCATTGTATCTGTCACTGTCTCTATTCATCCACTCCTTCTATGCTTCATAAACTGGGAAACTTAGCCAAAACAATAAAAACAAACAGAATATGAAGCCGAAACAAAAACTAGAAAATAGCATAATGTAGAAATAAGAGAGAAAGAAAGAACAGACCACCAACAATATTTTAAAAGTTGGAGAAGAAATTTTTGTCATGAAGCATGAGGGCAATATTTGAGGCTAAAGCAAATTCAGGTGTGTCAAGAGGAAGGTCAACTGACCAACTTTCCTAGCATACCAGCATTTGATATGCTAAAATCAAGTTTGCTATAGCTTCTGTTTAATAATAAAGCTGTTCAAGTTCATCATCTGTGACCAGAGGGGATCTGCCAGAGGCTTATTTGACTGGATACTCTGCAGATGGAGTCTGGGCTTCCACTATCTTCCATAACCTTCTTCAAATTGACCAAGGGGAAGATTAATGCCAAGACACATGAAACAACTCTCAGGAATACCAAGTCCAAATCTATCGACACACCAGGCCCCATGTTGACAAACAAAGAGTAAATTGTCTCCTAAAAACGGTAACCTGAACTGAACGAGCCCCCTAAATTAAGAGAGAATCAATTACTGGTTTATTTAAATTATCCACGTGTGCTTTCTCAGCAATAGTTAACAAGGATGACTGACCACCAGCCACCTCCCAACAAGTTGATGATACAATATATGCATATCAACATTATAAGTTACACGAAACCCCTTATTTGTCTGTACCCCCTCAATGAGCACTCCCTTGGGTATTCTATGACCTCAAAGTCCTTTAGCATCACTTTTCTGGGACAAAATTCCAGCTGCCTGAGGTCTGATATTTAGAGTCCTGTGCAGCCAAGTCATTTTAGCTCTTCCAGCATTCTAGACACTGGAATATGAGTGTTGCAGGATGTGGGGAATTTTGAGACAAAAGAAATGCAGGAGAACCGCTGGCTGCAGCCAGGTTGATTTCAACTCATAGCCGTTTCATAGTACAGGGTAGAACTTCCCCCAGGGTTTCCAAGGCTGACCAGCTGATCTCTTTTCAGAAGCAGATGCTCACATCTTCTTGAACCCACTAGAGCAGCTAGTGGGATCCAACCACCAAATTTTAACCACTGCTCCACTGGGAGGTCAAGGTGTATCAGTAGCAAGGGCACATGGAAAGGGAGGCATATTTGGAGAAGGGCTAGTTATACAGTATAGTAAGAATCTAAGAGATCTAGAATGAATGAGGACAGATGAAGTAGCCAGGAGAGAGAGGGTTAACTAGAGTTATGGTCATGAGGTTAGAGTTATGATAATGAGGTAAGGTTTATTTTCATCAATTCACCCTTTATTGAGAGCACATTTCATCTTTAAATTGAATAAATAATTATTAATGCTGGCACAATAATTTCAAGATATAAATAAGTATATCAATACTGATGACACAGTACTTTAAAAATGTTTGATGCTAAAAATATAGCAAAACACGCACCTTTAAGATAATTTCAAGATATAAATAAGTATATCAATATCAATGACACTTACAGCACTTTAAAAATGTTTGAGGCTAAAAATATAGCAAAACATCAACAAACTGTACATGGAGAGTTCAGTGGCATTGATCACATTATTGAAATCATACTAGTCTCACCCTCTTTTTCTTCATTGTCTCTCCCATTAACATAAACTCACTGCTTTCTTAGGATCCTATCGAACTTTTCATGTTCCTGTTGTCACTTTGTTTCCAAGGTTGGAATTATTTCTGGAATTATTTCTGAGGTAACCAGCAATTGTTTCTGTGAGGGGAAAGCCTTATAATAAGTGATGAGTTTTAGAAAAGAGACTGGCATCAGATTGATCAATGTCCTGATTGAATTGCCAGAAAGGACGAGATAACTGCTAAAGACCTTCTCAAGAGAGTAATCCCACAAAAAGATGTTTTGCATTTGTTAGAAATTATTAAGATTTCCAAGTGGCCCAAGACATCATGGTGAAAATATTTAGACAATTGGAAAACAAAGCCCTTTTGTCTCTATATGTTATTTCCAAAGGAGATCATCTTCAATCCCTTCTCCCATCCAAATTATCCCATCTCAGAAAAAATGCCAAAAATGTTGGGGAAATGCACTCCACCCATGTTTTTGGAAGGACGAGTATCTTAGTTACTTTGTGAGCCAAATTTTAATTCACAGGAATTTTCACAGAGAAGACATAAGACCAAAATGTTCTTCCAATACAATACTTGTGGAAATCTATGGAAGGTGAATATAAGTTATAATCAGAGAATATAAAAGATGAAGGGGAAATCTAACTACACTAGCAATGTTATCATGATGTAGGTCTTGCTGAAAACTTACAGCTAGTCAAAAGGCACAAGGACCTCTTATCTTTCCTTTGAGAAGTATAGACTGATAGAGATTCTTCAATAGCATTGCATAAATATATTTGAATATCTACCAGGCACTGTGCAGAACACTGTGGATACACTGGTGAACAAAGATAGTTCCTGTCTCCATCAAATCTATAAACACAGTAAAGGTACATAGCAAAACAGAAAAGTAATCATAATATAGAGTTAAAGTGCTTTGATGAAGGATATACAATGTTTTCAGGGACTCTTGTGGCTAGATTTGAAGAGTAGGGAACACATCCCAGGAAATATTACAATGAATCTGACATCTAAAACATAAACAGGACTTGGTTTTATAAAATAAGTGACCAGAGATGACAGTGGTTGAGAATATGAACAGAGATTTAGGAAAAGACCCAGAGTTAACAGGAAGAATCTGCATTCAGGAAGCTGAAGTAGTTCATCACAGATGGAATTTATTTATACACTATGTGTGTGTGCTGAGGGCAGAGCTGGTGGGGGTGGGAATGAATGGGAAGGTGTATTATCTACAAATGAGACTGGAGAGGTAGGTTGGAGCCTGATTCTACAGAATCTTGTAATACTAACAGAATTTGGAATTTACCCTGAAGGCAAGAGCAATCATTTATTGCTCATAAGTAGATCCATGACTAACAACAATCATATTTGAATTTCAAAAGAATTACTTTGACTACTGATGGATGACTACTGATGGATAATATAGGAAGCAGGACAACAAGTACAGGAGGATATGATAATCGTTAGGAATGGTGATGGAGGCTAAATCAGAGGGAGTGGAAATGAAGACAGAAAGGAAGACATGAATTTGAGAGCTATTTACAAGAGTGAATGTTGTCTTCTTGATGGCAAAGCCATCCTAGGCATCCCCTAAGCATTATTGTTGTTGCTCTTAAATAGGAGAACTGACCCATTTTTAAATCTCGATTACTCCCTTGTATCTTGTAATGAGCAAATGTTTACTCTACTCCAACCCTAGACTCCTAGAAGTATTCATGTCTAGAATCTTGCAACTCCTCATCAATAAATCACAGATTAAATAAATTAATTTTTAACACCCCGGTCAATTGAAACCTACATTCTCTGATCAATCTTTCCACTTTATTTCAGGTAGGAATCAAGCTATAGATAGATTCACGACACTATCCGCAAACTTCTTTATAGCATTGAAGAGCAAGTATATTACTTTGAGGACCAGTGTGTGACTAATCTAGGCATGTGCATGACCATTAAACAGAGAAGACTGAAGAAGAATCAACGCAATAGAATTGCGGTGCTGGCAAAGAATATGGAAGGTACCAAAGGCTGCCAAAAGACCAAACGAATCTGTCTTGGAAGAAGTACAGCCAGAATCCTCCTCACAGGTCAGGATGGAGAGACTTTGTTTCATGTACTTTAGACCTTTAACCAGGAGAGATCAGTCTCTGGGCAAGGACATCAAGCACCATAGAGTAGAGGGGCAGTGAAAAAAGGCAGTCCTTCAACAGGATGGACGGACACAGGGCTACAACAATGGTTCACACAAGAATAGTTGTGAGGGTGGCACAGTCCTGTGGGCATTTCATTCTTCTGTTCACAGGGTCCCTATGAGTTGGAATCAACTCAATGGCACCTAACAGCATTCACCCACGTAACAGCTTAATAAGAGAACACAGAAGAGGAAAACAGAACATTTCATTTCAGGAAAAACAACTTGAGTTAAGTTTTAGGGAGACTTATTTGAGTTATCTGATACTTAGACTGCACATTTCCTACTCCCCTCTTAATGTATTCCTCTCTTAGCTTGCCCTTGACACGGTCAAACTTTTTTAAGCTCCCTTGTTTCCAAAGATGAAATTGCTTTTCTAAAGTACATTTGGTTTCTAAAGCTTGGCATCCCTAAGCTTCTGGTGTCAACACAAAGAGTACATACATATTCAAACAATCCATGGATTGTTGTGAGTGAGAGGCATGGGTTCCTGGCCTTTGAGAGGAAGTGCACAGTAAATTTCTGCACGGGGAGAAGTGATCAAGCTATTATTAAATTCAAGACTTGACTGGTTTGTCCATTCAGAAAAGCACAAATCAGCCTCTGTGGTCCACTCAAAGGAGGAGTTTGTGGAAGTGGGTTCCTGGTGACACTTTGACTGCCAGCTCTTCTCTCACATCCACCCTGAAGCAGATGGTTCTCAGCACCCTGGTTGGTTAACCTTGATCTTTCTTGTCACCATGGATACTCAGTACTGCCAAGGGAACTTCCTCTGTGGTGATCATTCAGACTATAGACAAATAGAATAGGGGAAAAAAATCTAGATAATTTCATTGCCCATTTTGTCTCACCATTCAGCTTGAAGCACAAAGAACTTCCGTGCAATTTGTTTGAAAGTAGGATGTGGACTGGAAGGGGGGAGGAGCCAGGCCAGAAATTATATTAACTTCATATAATATCACACTCTGATTCTGTGGGAGGTTTCCGTTTGAGGAGTTGATGTTTGTTTGTGGCATAGTCAGAGACTTGCAATAGTGATGAAAAGCTTAATATTATTTCGATTTTCACCTGCAGGTTGCTAAGCAACCACCAGCCTTTATTTTTTAGTGGTTAGAATGGTGAGACTTCATCTCACATACTTTATTGTTTTTATAACAGTTTTATCACTTCATCAGCATCTCATATAATTCAATAATTCAATCCTATCAAGATGAACTGCACAGTTATCACCACATTCAATTCTATAAAATGCTCTTCTTCCTTGTCCTCATTGTTAGTCACATACTTTTTTTTCTAAGTTTGGCAAAAAAAAATACACAAGAAAACATTCTCCAATTCAGCAACTTTTACATGTATAATTCAGTGCCATTGATTATACTCTCTGTGTTTTACAACCACTGTTGATATCCTTTACAAATGATTCCACCACCATTAACATAAGTTCTATGCATCCCAAGCAAAAGCTCTTTCTCTTTCACTCATGATAACTCTGGATCAAGTATGGTTTCTTCATTTTTAGGTCCTTTTCTTGATATAGTATTCCTCTATCATGCAGTTCCATGGTTAGATCACTTTTAAAGAAAGTTGTATATACATCATTACAATCACATCTAGTGCTCCCCCCTTCACATTCACTGCCCCCAAAGCCCCCCTCCCCACTCCCACTCCTCTCCATATTCCCCATAAACCATTGAAACACAACTGTCATTCTTAATATCTCTACACAACCTCCCTGAGTTAGAACCAGAATTCAGTAGCAATAAAAGCCCAATTTTAATTTATGATGGAATTGCTTCTGTAGAATTGAAAGGAATTTTGGAGATCTAGTCTAAATATTTCCATGTAAAATCCCTCTACACTGTGTGAAAAATATACTGTGTGTATTTATATGCTCCGTTTGAGTTTTTCTTAGATGCTCAGACTCCACTATCTAGAAAAGATTAAGAAGTACTTAATGTGACACAGTGCCCCCATTTAAAAGATGAGCAAAGTGAGACCCAAAAGAGATTGCCTATCTTTTGTTTCTTTTCTTCCTTCTACTCCTTTTCTTTCATCTCTTCTTCTTACTCCGTTCCCCCTTTTCTTTAATTTCCCTCCTTTTCTCAAAGTGACACAGCTATGCACTGTGAATTTTACATTGGATATAGTTAATGTTAAACAAGAGTAGAAGATTGCCACAATAGGAGGATTCTGAAGGCAAAGAACAGGAATGAGTTTGGAAGCATGCCTGAACTTACATTGTGGAGACAATATTAATAAGTAGGTAAAATATTTCATAAGCACATCCTGTGACTTTGATAGCCAATTTATGCAAGGTCTCTGGCAATTCATCCATTAGAACTTAACATTATTATAATTTTAACAGTTCTCTTTAAATTTCAGTAAGATGTGACAAAATAATAATAATTTATAAATTATCAAGGGTACATCAGGGAGGGGAAACAGAGAGGGAGTGGAAAAAATGAAGAGCTGATATCAAGGGCTTAAGTAGAAAGCAATTATTTTGAGAATGATGAGAGCAACAGATGTACACAGGTGCTTGACATACAATGGGCATACGTATGGATTATGATAAGAGTTGTCTGAGCCCCCAATAAAATGACATTTAAAAATGTCTGTATTCCAAAGCAGAATTTCTTACAAATTAAACAGTAGGTGACTAAGAGTTACAATATGTATATGGTTTAGGGACCTAAAATATTGTAGCAGCCCCAGGATTACTGTTGTTAAGTGTCAATGAATTTATTCTAATTTACGGGGCCCTATGTATCAAAGGATGAGATACTGCCAATTCTTGAATCATTCCCACTATTATTATTATATGTGCACCCATCATCAATCCATCTCATCAAGGGTCTTCCTATTTTTTCCCAAATCCTATTTTACCCAGCATGATGTCCTTTTCTAGGCATTGGTCTCTCCTGACCACATGTCCAAAGTATTTGACACCAAGTTTTGCCATCCTCACTTCTAAGGAACCTCTTCTCTCTACTTCCAAGACACAAGTGTTTGTTTTCCTGGCTTTCAATGGTATTTTCAGTAATCTCCAAGAACACCACAAGGTTTAATATGCAAAAGGTGACTGAGTGATTGGGTCAGGTCAACCCTCTTCTGACATTCACCAAGGCCTGTGTACTCTTTGATAGATATTTAAATATCAGGAGGGTCGCAAGTCTTCCAAATCCCACTCAGCCAGGGGTCACTGAATGATGATGGCAATGTGTTTAACGTCAAGCCTTTAAGACCCCAAGTGCTATATCTTTTTATAGCCGGTACCATCAGCTTTCTGCACCACATATACATATGTACACATATTGTCTTTAGTGATTGTGTTGGGAGGATGAACACCCCAGCATATCAGGGCGTTAGAACAAAGTCCATCCACATCCTCACTATATTGCCATACAAAATACATGCACCTTTGCCAATAGAAGAGGTGAATATTTTGAGCTTTTATAAACCTTGAAATCCCCTAAACACATGGATACAAAAAAAAAAAAAACCAAGACTCTACACAGCGTGATAAGGAAACACATGGCTCTTAGAATCCAACCCAGGTGGATGCTTTCTCTCTCACTGGCAGCCTTAGCCCAGTTCTACAAACGTTTTAACCTTTGATTTCCATGTGTGCAAAAGGACAGCAGCAATAATGCCTGCTTCAAGTAGTGTGAGAGTTACAAGAATGAGTAAATCAGAAGTATATGATATACCTAAAGCAGGCTTTGCCCAAGAGTAAGCTCCTCATTAAGACGATTACTTTCTTCCACCTCTCACTCAGATCCTCGTTTTCTAGAACCATCTAATGAACGGGCTCAGAGGGCAGAGAATGCTGGCTGAAAGTTTAATAGAAGCTGTCTCTGCACTTCAGAATGAACAACAGGATACCCATCTTATTTATTCTTTGCCTTTTTGTTGGGTTTTTGGGTGGATGCCATGAGTGAGTTGGGTGTGTCTATCATCCACTGTTAACAAGTGCTTTGCGACTTTCATGGGCAGAGCAGAGCACCATCCTCTAAAGTTTTCTGACTACTCATTTTGTAGCAAAACATGAAAAACTCCCTTAGAAATTAAAAAAACACAAAAAACTGTCATTTTACATGGCATACATGCAAGAGTGATTTTAAGTTAAAATAGTCATACTTTACATATCTGCGGTATATATATTCTTAAGCCAAGCAATGAGGCCATGGGAGTTATTATATTATTACCCATACTTCTTAGATTTCTGAAATATTTCACTATATGAAATAAAATATTATGCCAATGACTCATTTAAAATCATCTGACAAATTCCAACAATATTTTCATTTACCAGTGGCACATACTATTTGATTTCTTTTCAGTTGATTCTATATGCAAAAGACAAAAATATTGTTTAAGTAAAATTGTAGATGGATTGCAACCTAGCTTTATATTGTATCTGACTTAGGGGGAAATATCTTTAAGTTCTAAATTCACCCAATGTTTGGATAATTTGATGCTTGAAAGTTCTTTTTTGAATGGAGACAATCAACCAATATCTTTTTTAAAAAATACAATGCTCAAATTTTGTTTCTAAATTATCAGATAAAGGAGAAGATTTTACACAATGATTTGTTAGCACTTCTTCACAAACAACAGTGAAGTTATGAATTCCCAATGCATGGGAAGCCAAGCTGTATAATCTTCATTTTAACCTTTTAAAAGCACTAGGCCCATCATATGTGGTATGAGGATTCTGAACTTTGTTCATGGACCTAGTGAAGCATTCATTATGAAGTAAATTTGTGAATCAATATCACTTGTATATTTCCCTTAGCTTTCTGTATTCCAACATCAAAATTTATTACAAATTAGACAATGCATGAATTTTTTAAAAAAACATGCAAATGGTATGTGAGTCAGAGGTAGTAGGGCTTTGTGGTTGGTAAATGAGTTAGTCATAAAAATCTTCTTCTGCTGTTGCCAAAGGCCTGTGTAGTCAATGTTATATGCTCAGAGACCAGTAAAACCATGAGGCCTCTAAACACTATCATCAATGTTTGGTGTTATCAAGGCCCAAGTGGGAAAGCCACTGTGCAAAGATAATCTTACCAATAAAACAAAGAACTCTCCATAGTTCTCTCCATAGAAAAATTGCCAGTAGATGTGCATATTTGGGGCTTTTACTGTTATTGTGGTAAAGCAAGGGAGTAGAATTGTGCAGACACCCAACAACTCTTTCTTTCCGATTTTCAAATTGGTGATCAAAAGAAAATTTTGGTTTAGAAATCAGGAGACTCTAAGAGTTAAGAAAAGTTGGTGCTATTTTCCACCATTCTGGGAGTTGTTATTTTTATAGATAACCCTCAGCAGTTGTTTCAAATATTTTCTATTTTTCTCAAACTCCAGGCCCACCAGCTTACTCTCAGTAGGTGACTCACTCTGAACACAGTGAGATGATCAAAGGCAGAAAACTTAGACTCTGTCATCACCATTCACTCTGAATCCCCAAACTCTTTCTCCTCCTACATTCCAGACCCCATCCTGACCTCAACTAGCCTCTGCAACAATATGGTTGATCTTCTTCTTCCCCACTAGTGATTAACTTTCTCTTACATCTTCAAATATCTCCATTTCCTCTGGGTTTCACCTTAAGTTTATGATATGCAGTTCCTCCTTTATTTAAAAAAAAAAGCCCTCTCTAGTTTGTTTTATTTTCAAATACTGTTCTACCTGATGCCTTGTGAAGTTTAAGTCTCCATATATCCACATGCTCTCTGTATAAATATCTCACCCAAAACATCGAACTTTTAAATAATTACACTGCTATTTTATTCCAGAATTCATCAACACTCTGCAAAGTCATAGTCAAACACCTCATCCACATCAGCATCATTTAAGATCATTAATCAAATCTCCTTTGCCATCTTTGTCTCTCTGGGCATCTATAATACCACCTAGTAGTTATTCCTTCTGCATTTTGCCTTTTTTATTGGCTCTTTACCTTCTACTTTGTAAATGTGGGTCTTCCATTAAATATTATTTTTGACCCTCTTCTCATTAGTTTCTCTTCCAATCCTGAGTTACTTCATCCACTTCACTATCAACTATAAGGTCTGAGCAGATGATTCTAATATTAGGTTCTCTTTCTCTTGAACTACTATCATCTTGATCTTAGCCAATGCATGTCCACCCTCAATGCCTTCTTCCCATCTCCAGAGTGAAACCATAGCAATGTTTTCTGGTCCATTTATAAAGCCTTCTTGTTCCAGTCTCATTTCTTCTTCTCTTCCTCAATCCCACTGATGCCACCATACCTCATTACCTCTTACCTCTTTACCTCATTACCTCTTTACTGAACTGTAGAAATTGTTCTTTAAGCTATTCTTTCATAATTTTCCTCAATGTAACTTTCCAGAATTATCAACATAGTAATCTCACAAAAATATCCTTTCTAAATTTGTTTTTTAATGTTGAGGTATAACTCATACTGAAGGCTGTTACCTTTGAACTTCATCAGTAAGTATTTCAAATTCTCATCACGTTCAGTACGTCACGCTGCATCATCTGCATATCAAGGGTTGTTACTGACTCTTCCTCCAGTCCTGATGCCATGTTCTTCTTCATATAGGCCAAATTCTTGGGTTATTTTCTCAGTACATAGATTGAATAAATAAAGTGAAAGGACATAACACTGACAAATTTCTTGATTTGAAACAATACACTATTGTCAACATTCTGTTCAAATGACTACCTCATCCTTTATGTACAGGTTCACCTGAGCACAAATTAAAGTTTATGTATGTGTTGAGGGGTAAAGGATTAGATATTCTAATTGTATTAGAAATGTCCTGGGCCCTACCCACTGATTCCTCAGGAATTTCACCGCTTTGCTCCTCTTGTTCTGTTGTGCTTCCTTCATTGTTTGCTCTGGTGTGGGGGCAATGGGCTGAACACAATTCCCACACTGTGTCTCCAGTGCTGTCTCCTGTGGCACTGTGGGTCAGTGAAGGGGTGTTGTGTCTTGTGGTGGAGATCGTCCTAAGATCCTCTCTGTGCACTGACTGCGCCAAGCAGGAATGTCATCCTCAAGACTTGGTGAGTCAAAATTCTTGGCACGTCCCCGGACCTGACTGAAAAACATTCATAAGGATCAACAGACAGACCTAGATCAATCTGTAGTTTTTTTCCCCTTTTTTCTTTTTCTAATGTCTATCCATATAAGATTGGCAGGATAAACCATCCTGAGGAGAAAGGAATGTGGCTGATTGCTCGGGGTGGGGCGGGGGGGGGGGGAGAAGAAGACACAGAAGAGGAGGAGGTAGGAGAAAGGGAAGGGGGAGTCAACAAATCCAGAGACAAAGGAAAAAATATAAACTCAATGGCTAGGTAGGCATAGAATGCCTTTTGGGGTTTGATCAAATGCAGTGTAACAGATAATTTATGGAGAGCTGAATGAAGGTTGAACATGATAGTGGGACAAGAGGAAAACAAAAATAAATAGAAGGGATTAGGAGGAAAAATACACTTATTGAGGTATAAATACAGACATGTACATATGTAAATATATCAATATATAATGATAGGAGTATAGGTCTATATACATACATTTAAATGTTAACCATTAAGGTGGCAGAGAGGCATTAAGTCTCTACTCAAGTACTCTCTCAATACAAGAACACTTTGTTCTAATAACCTGGCATCCTGTGATGCTCAGCTTCCTGACATGATTGCTGGAGACAAAGTGGGTGCACAAGCAAATGTAGTGAAGAAAGCTGATGGTGTCCAGCTATCAAAAGATATCATGTCTTGGAGTCTTAAAGGCTTGAAAATAAACAAGTAACCATCTAGCTCAGAAGCAACAGAGCCCACATGGAAGAAACACACCACCTTGTGTGATCATGAGGTCTTAAAGGGATCAGGGATTAGGCATCAAGGAACAAAATATTATATCATTGTGAATGAGGGGGAGTGTAGATTAGGGACCCAAAGCCTATCTGTAGGCAACTCCACATTCTCTTACAGAAGGTCATTGGAAGGAGATGAGCCAGTCAGGGTGCAGTTTAGCAATGATGAAACATGCAACTTTCCTCTAGTTCTTAAGTGCTCCTCCTTTCCCCCACTATCATGATCTCAATTATATCTTACAAATCCAGCTAGACAGAAAATGGTACAGATAGGAACTGGAAACACAGAGAATCCAGAACAGATGAACCCTTCATGACCAGTGGTGAGAGTAGCGATACTTGGAGGGTGGAGGGAAGGTGGGATAGAAAGGGGAAACCAATCACAATGATCTTCATATAACCATTTTTCTGGGGGACAGACAAAAGAAAAGTGGGTGAAGGGAGAAATTGGACAGTGTAAGGAGAGAAGGGAAAATGAGAAGCTGATACCAAGGGCTCAAGTAGAAAGCAAATGTTTTGAGAATGATGATGGCAACAAGTGCACAAATGTGCTTGACATAATGAATGGCTGTATGGATTGTGATAAAAGTTGTATGAGCCCCTAGTAAAATTATTTAAAAAATAAAATATTTTGAAAATGATGATGGCAACATATGTACAAATGTGGTTGAAACAATTGATGTATGGGTTGTTATAAGAGCTGCAAGAGATCCCAGTAAAATGTTTTTTTATTAATAAAGGAAAGGGGCTTAGCCCCGGTGGCGAAAGTTGTTGAGTATGGGACTGCGGCCCGCGGGCTTGGTGGTTCAAATCCAGCGGCGGCTCTCAGGAGCAGTGCTGGGTAGCACCCACTACCACCACAGGCAGTGATGTCCTCCCCCCCAAAAAAGAGTTTATTAATAAAGAAAAAAGAAATGCACTGGACTTGAATGGTTTTCCATTGCGCAGGAGAGCACACAAGAGATATTGGGAAGGAATTCACCATTTCTCTCTCTTCAAACATTCTTTGTGTTGCTTGAAACTAGCTAAAAAATGATAAGTGGAACACTATGAAATCTGCATTTTACTTTTCAGTCTTAGTTATATCTCCTTAAAGGGAAATGTACACATTGCCAATGATTTATTGGCAAAATCACATGACTCACATTTTGTACAGGAATTTTTTTCCCTTTTCCTTTTCTCTTCTTCCTCTGTCCATGCCCCAGTCGTTTCTGAGAAGAGTGAGGAACAATACAAAGGGTATCACCAAAGGTCTAATTGCATAGAACCAGCCTACAGAGTCAGGTGTAACCACCATCTACATTGCACTTTTGGAAGCCTCTTGGTGCAAAGTGCAAATAGATTCCTCTCTGTGTGCCTCAGCACCCTCCCTAAAGTACATTGACCACATTTCTTCATACTCCAAATTTTCACCTCGGAAATCTAGCCCATACTTATTTCATTCACACACACACACACACACACACACACACACACACGCGCGCGCGCGCGCACACACACTTTGTTTCTGGTTTTAATAGACTTTTTTCATTAGCTTTTAGCTGTACCCTTCCCCCCCAAAGTAATTTCATGTTTTTAATTATGTTTAAAAATTCTATAACAGCCATGTACCTTAAGGCTAATACTTATTATTCATTAAAATTTCCTACTATCTTTTAATTGAAAATGTTAAGACACTTTTAGTTTCTATTGAATTTACTTTCTACTCAAACTCTTCTCATGTTGTTTTATTTTTACTCTCTCCATGCATGTCCTCAGCTCCCTGTAATGTTATACTTTTTTAATAAAGGCGATTAATTAAAGGTGATTAAAGTTGATGCCTTTGTAAGACTTCCAATATCATCTCTTTCATAAATAGGAAATAAAAGGCCTGTAGACTCTGAGTTCCAGGCTCATTTTGGGAGACGGGTGATAGTGAGGTGGTTCAGAGGGCAGAGGTTAATGTGGGCAGCAGCTGTGTCAGCCTGTGTGTATGAGGAAGCTGGACTCTAGCCTCAGTTCTTTCACCAACTGTCTTTTTGACCTTTGGCAGATATCTATCCACTCTCCTCAGTAGCAGCAGGAAAGGGTCATTCGTTTCCAAATGGGTCCTTCCAGCTCCAGGACTGTGTGTGCCTTGTGATTGCAAGGATAGTGGATTCCCAGGACAAAGCAGTGTATTTTGGTGGAGCCACTTGAACACAACTCTATCAAATGAACACAACACTGGCTTTATTACTTAGTAATGTTCACAGAAGAAAACATGAATGTCTGTCCTAGCCTTGCCCTGTCTCTCAGTCTGTGAGCCCCATTAAAATGTTCTTGGCATCAAAAGGACAAAGTCAAAATAGCATGAGTCCTTTGGAGAATGCCAGATCTTTTAATTTGATGGAGCGGGCTGTGTCGTCTTGGGATAAGTCATTTCAGCCTCAGTTTCCTCATTTGTGAAACTAAATTTCCCTACTGGTCTTACAGATGCTATTAGGTTTAGAATAAAAGATGCTAAGAGTCACTGCATGCTTTCTTGGATGTAAAAAGGAAAAACACTTAAAATAGCCTATTTATCCCAGAAGAATGTCCCATAAGAAACTGAGCTGCATTTTTTTTTAGTCTTAAAACTAAGTTTTATAGGTTAGGAGAATCTTGGATTTCAGAAGCGTTGATGGTACAAGAGACTGAGGAGAAATCGATTACTTATATAGGAAGTAAAAGTAAAAATTATTCAGTCTTAATGCATGCTAAAGAACAGAGCATTGGGAATGTCTATTAAAACAAGTACCCATATCTCACCCACTTCTATGCCTCATCTCTGAGTCAGAACTGAATATCAGCATTTGGAAGTGTTACTGCTCATGAGGCGCATGTATCACTATGAAGCAGCAAAGACCTCTTGAGCTCTGAGGCATCTTGACCTCGTCTGGCTTTGAGGAAGCTTAGCAAGACTCATTTGTGGTTTTTAAGTCAGGACCCAATTGGCTAAAAGACCCAAAGATGAAGCATGAGTTGCTCCAGCAGGAAGTTTTGGGACACTTGGTGAACTTCTTGAGAAACAAGATATTCTTTAAAAATTGAGCCGTCTGAATTCCTGAGACAAAGTAAACAAAGCGAGGGTGTGTTTATGGGAGGCAAGGGCAAGCTTTTTACAACCAGCTGGACGATGATGATGATGATGATGATTACGATGATGGCAGTGGTCGTGGGGATAGTGATTTTATTTCTTAGGAATCACAAGGAAAGAGAGTGGCATTTCATGACTAGAAAACTGTATCTATGTTCTGGCTTCCAGGTTTGATACATTTTTCTGCCCCAAGAGAAAAATGTACCTGGAGAATTATATTAGTTCATATGATAGGCAGGGTTCTCTGGAGAAACAAAGCAAGGACACTTATGACCAGATCGATATTGAGAGGTAGATAGACAAATTTATACGGCACAAATGAATATAAAAACAAATTGGTCCACACAGCAGTAAAGGAGGCTCAGTTCAACTCATTCCCTAGAACAGGTAATATACTGGAATTTCTTCAGCTCAAAAAGACTGCTGGAGCCAAAATCAAGGAAGCAGGCAGCTCGGTTTTCCCTAGGGCAATGCAGGCAGTTGGGCCACCGGCAGCAGCCAGCAGCTCAGAAACTCAGTGAAACATGCCTGACAGGATTGGCCAGTCTCAAGCTCAAGTGATGTATAGAACAGCAGTTATGTCAGCAGCCTAATGAAGCAGGTCTCAAAAAAGCCTCATGCTCTAGTGATGTGATCCATGGGTTAGCTGTACCATAGGTAGTGTAGCTCACACATTGAGGCAGAGAACTAGCTTAAGCAGCTGCATGCTGGTCCGTTAACCAGAGAGCAAGGGAGAGAGGAGCAGCCCTTCCTTATCTCTTTGCCCCCCAATCAAACCTTATTATTTCCACATGTTTCTATTTGCCAGTTGGCACACTACACCTACCTATCACAACTCACTTTGAGTTTTCATTCTTTTGATAAAATAGCTCGGCACCTGGTACAAGTTACAAGCTGTTCTGGGTGTTCATGGTACAAAATGAAGTAAGACACAACCATTCCTGGATTGAGTCCGCAAGAGGAAAAAGTGTAGGCAGACCATGTGACAGTCCAACCTGATGGGTGCCATTGCGAAGAATTGAAATGGATCGACAATGGCACTCAGATCCGTGGCGATGCTGGCCCTGGAGATGACTCTAACTCGTGGTGACTAAGGGTTTGTAGAGCACAGCTGTTCCATTGGGTTTCCAAGGCCATGAGCTTTTGAGAGCAGATCACCGGGTCAGTCTTTGCGGTGTCTTTGGAAGGTTTGAATTTCATTTGTGTGCTTGTTAATTGAATGCTTAAACATTTGCACCGCCCAGTCACTTGGTTACCTTTTGTGAAAGGCCTGGATGCCAAACTAGAGTTTGGATTTTTATCCGTAAACTCTAGAATCAATGAGATGTTTGGGTTGTGTTTGTTTTCTGGCTTTGTTTGTCTGGAAAGGGAGCTAGTGACTATGTTGTGTGAACTGTAACTTGACGAACGATGCTTCATCAATTGCCTTAGAGATTCTAGTGGTGAGGAAACCACTGAGAAACCGCCACTTCAGTTAAAGCTAATGGTCTGATCCAGGAAGAAGGTAAAAATGATGAAACTGAATAATGAAACGTGGATTTAAAACATATTGCTAAGATAGAAAGAATTACTCTGGTGATAGTCGAAATGTAGGGATGGTGAGAGAAGGAGGATTTAATGATGACATCAAGACTTCAAAGACTGGGTAGATAGTGGTGTCATGAATTGATTTTTTAAAAAACCTTTTATTTCACTGTATACATTATCTTTTCATCAAAATCACTTCTACAATATGAAAAATCCCTTTATTTCATGTACTGTCAGTTTCCTAGATAGTCTTAGTGACATGAAGCAATACATATTGGGCTGTTTGACCTCAAGGTCAGCAGTTCAAACCTATCAACCATTCTGTGGGAGAAAACTGAGACTTCAGTTCCTTCCTGTGAACATTTATGCCCCTGGAAACCCCAAAAGACAGTTTGACTCTGTCTTATAGGGCTCCTATGAGGCATCATGGACTCAGTGGAAGGGAATGGTTTTGCTTCATTTCATTTTTATCAGCTTCCTAAAACACAACAGGTGTTATTACCAGCTTTAGATAATTTCTATAATTACTAACAAGTAACAAGGTGCAGTGCCCCAATGGGTGAACTGTTCCCAAGTAAATAGTCACTTTAAGAATTTTATATTTTATTAATGTGATGATAGGGTTTAAACTTATCTATAGACTATGGGTGATTGGTATTGACAATATCAGTCTCATCATGCTTGAGCTTACTTTTCCCTTAATAGAAGAATAGATGTGATTTTGATAATAATGAGAGTTAATAGTCACTTACGTGAACGTTTGCTTATGAAAAAAATTTTTAAGTTAAATGTGCTCGTGTTTCAGCAGGTGTGCAGATATCCAAGCAGTAGGTGTTAGGTGAGAGTCACATTTGATAGGTTCTGTTTTGAACAGGTCACGTTTGGGGTGTCCACAAGTCAATTCAGAAGGATTGAGCCATGTAGTAGGGAGATGGTTTCTTGAGTTCAGGTTTATTTGTAAATTAAAGAAAGCCACCATTAGTGAGGGACTGACTAAAGACACAAAGAGAAGGAATGGAGGAATTAATAATCCATCAGGGAAAAATTGATCAAGAAGAAGATGATATTCTTTCTCCTTTGAGGAGAGAAATGAGAAGAATAAAATCAACACTGCAAATCTAGAAGTGGATTGTAACACCTCAGAGTAAGGACTCAGGCGTCAGACAGACCTAGACTCAAATCCTTTCCCTGCCAGATCTCTGTGTGACTTTTGGCAAATCTCAGTCTCCGTATATGCAAAATGGGACCAAAAATAATATGTATCTCACATGCTACTAGAAATACTAAATGGAATACAAAATGTCTGAAATGGAGGTAAATGTTCAATATTTTCTATTAATATTACAATATTAGCAAATGTCTAGCAGAAGCAAACAACTAGACATCAAAGTTTCCCCAACAGTAACTGTTATTTGCTTTTCTCCAGAAACACCAGGATTGATAGGATGGTGGTGGGTGGTGCTAGAAGAAGCCAAGAGGATAAAAGGATTGTAAGTCTCAGTGTGAATGTTACTCAAGTAATCAATTACTCTGTAGGGAGTTTCTAGTCAACCCACATGAGGGCAGATGGATTAGCAGAATAGTGTGCGATCCTAAGAGAAAAAAATGGCTAAGGGAAGGAGAGTTAGAAGGCTGGGAAACTGTGGATAGTAAGAATGTCTGCCAAGATAGAGACATTTTTACTAATAAGAATGCTCAACGAGTCTTGGAAAGCCTGATGTGATTGCTTCCCATAAGAGCACAGTCTGGATGTCTGAGATTTCTAGGGCTGCCAAAACAAAATACCACAACATGGGTGGATTTAAAGAAATTAAGCCTGACATTTGCAGTTGAAGCTAAAAGGCCACTTTAGGGTCTTAGAAGGACTGTGTTTTCTCTGTAGGTTCTAGGGAAGATTCTCCCTTGTCTCTTACAGCTGCAGGTAACCTCAAGCATTTCTTGGTATCTGTTGGCTGATAGACAGACCTTTAATCTTCTTCCTGTGAGAGTCCTTGTCTCTGCGTCTGGTTTTTTTCTTCTATCATATAGCACTTATTCATCCTCACCTATTACGAGACACTATTGAGAAAGAAATAGGATGTACCCTCACTTAATTTCATAAGGAACCCATGTTTCAAACAAGGTCAGGTTCATAGGCTTCAGGGTTTAGGGCTTCAGCTTATCATCTTGGGGGGCTGGAGCTTTTGGGAAGCAGCTGGAATGCGAAAGGCAATCCGAAAGGGAAAGAAGTTAGGATGTCACTCATGAGACTCATATAACTCATCCTCCTTCTGCTTCCACTGAAATCTTCAGTATAACGATTTAACTTCTATCACGATGGACTGAATTTCTCATAAAGACCAAAGAGGAGACAAGACCTAATGCTCATAAAAAAGTTGTCTCTCTTGGCTGCATGTAGAATACCATAGGAGTTGTTAGCATAGTCCACCACAGGTCCCTTGAATCAGAATCTCGAGGGAGAGCTCGATTGCATTTTAAAAGTAGGCATGGATTCTTTCTTTTGCGAAGCCAAGAACTGAGGTATTACCCACTGGAGAAACCTTATAAAATATAGAAAGTTGACACACACCTTTCTTAATTTTTCTTCAAACCATCATAAGCATGGAAAGGAAAGAGACTGGGTCACAGGGTAAAATCAGAGCTCTAATCAAGTTTACAAACATGAATCCCCCTTTAAAAACCTGGTTCCATCTGTACTTATCTCAGTGAATCTTCCAAGGGGGGAACAGTGCTAAGCAGACACAGAAGAATGTAGCAGAGGTGCCATGAAAGTAGAAGCCTTTGGGCACAGGGTTGAGGAAATGTGATGTTGCTAGAGGGGATATCAGAAGCCAAGCTGAAGTTTCTCACTGGAGAGAAGAAGGTCTGGGGGTGTTTGTCCTCTCTTCAACACCATCTGAGTTTAAGAGCGTCCTATTGTCACAGAACAAATAACCACCAATTTCACAGCTTAAAACATCATGCATTTGTTATCACATGGGTTCTGTGGGTCAGGAGTCTGGATACAACTGATCTGGGTCCTCTTACCTATAAAGGTGTGCATACCCATGGGGGATATTCTCGGGAACTCTGTTATAAGGTTGCCTACAACGATGAAATTAATAACCAAATTTCTCACCACCCAGAGGCATCTAACCGTTGGAGGTTCCTCCGTAGTGGAATGGAATTCCATACAGTTTCCTGGGCTGTCCTCTTGACTGCAGCAGATTTCCAGGCTTTTCTTCTGTGGCACTGTGGGATGGGCTCAAAGAGGCAATGTTAGGTCAGGAGTCAAGTGCACACCTTCTATGCCATCTAGGACAGCTGATTATCACAGTGGCTGTAGGGTATAGATTTCTTTGCTCAGCATATAGTTACAGAGCATCTCCAGTCTGGCAGGCATTACTATAGTGTATTTGAAGTCAATAGTGCTTTTGGAAACTTAGAATAAGGCCAGCAGGATTAGGACAGCTAAGGTTTTGTATGGGAATTGGTTATTTAAATAGGTTGGTAAGAGTTGACTTCATGGAAAAGGTACTAGTTAAGCAAAAAATTTTTTTAACAGAGCTTTTAGATTTCCTATTCCAAGAGTACTTCAAATGTTTCTCTCAATTAAATCTTGATCTGAAGGGTTTTTATTGTTGTAAGGAAACAAAATTCCAAATCAAACTATAATATATGAATTAAGCTGCAAATCAAACTAAGCCAGAGGACACAATCTTGGGTAAAGCAAAGAAAACTAGGGCATATTCGAAAAGGATTCAAAAGGCACAAATCTCAAAACGAATTTCAATATTCATCGAGTCAGTGTGTCATTGGGTCAATCCAAAGCACATTGATCCATTAATTCATTTTATAGCCAAGAATATGTCATGTGTTTCACTTTTCACTGAGCATGGAGGTCTCAACCATCAATAAGATGTGGTCTCTGAATTTAAAGAATTTTCAGTCTATTGGGCCAGACAGGCAAATGTATAGGTAATTTCAATTATGGCATCCTATTGGCATACCAACAGCTAGTTGCTGTGAAATGAAAACTTCCTCCTTAAGATATCAAATCAGAGCCATTAAATCAAAACCATTAGCAACTCCTTGAAAAATCTTTCTGTTGATTTTGACCCTATTCACAGAGTTCTGCAGACTCAGAGTGAAGGTGATAAAACGCTTAGCTGTTTGGCCACAAATGACTCCTAAGCTGAGCAGAGGAAGAGAAACTAAAAAGTCAACCCTGTGAATTGATTAGACTACACAGGAAGAAGAGCAGTTGAGCATGAAAAAATAGTGACAGAAAAGTGTGAAAAACACAAGTACAAACACTGTTGGGAAGCTAGAAAAACAGCAGCTTCAAAAAATGACTCAGGGGTCATGTGCCAATGGTCCCACACGGAAATTGTACTATCGAAGCACTTTGTTGTTTTAGATTTTAATGTGCTAGTTCCAAATGCCTGCTTTTGTAAACACAGCTAGGCAGGAACTCTGCTGCCTAACCATACTCAATAGAAGTTAGTTAGCTATTGCTACATAGCAAATGATCTTAAAATATAAAAGTTTAAAACAACAACCATTTGTTCAAATCGGAATTCTGCAAATGGGATATTTAGGTTAGGCTCCATTGGATCGTTTTTATTTTCTGGGTAAGGCTTGACTAATATCCATTGGGCTTACTCATGGATCAGAATCAACTGATGGGTCAACCATGGATAGTTGTTTTTTGACAGCCTTACAAGGAGTAACTAGGTCAACTGGGCTGTCTTCCTGCATGGCTGACAGAGAATTAGCTCAGGCTTCCAGAATCCAGGGGTGGAACAAAGAGTTAATATTCTCAGCTGCTAACCAAAAGCTTAGCATTCAACTCCATCATGAATACCGCAGAAGAAATCTCAGGCAATATATTTCCAAAAGAAAACATCACCCATTGAAAATTACATGGAATACAGTTCTACTATCCCATACATGACCCATTATTGTAGAATTATTCACATGGTAGTCAAAGACTCCCAAAGCAACAAGTAGGCAAAGTCCATGTCACAAGAAATTTCCAATTCTTTGTTTAGTCAGAGCTATGAATGTCCTATTGGCGTAAAGTAAATCAAACACAAAAATTAGAGAACATATTTTAGAAAAGATAATGCATATCTCTTAGGTAAAGGCATTCTATTTGACTAGTTAACAAGAACTCTGATTCACTGGCCTTCCTCCTTATCCATTAATCCAGACTGCTGAGAATACCACTGACATAGCTAGACTGGGGCCACTTCCTCTAGGAACCACCAACTCCTACTCCACCCTTCTTTATCTCTTCACGGCCACTTGACCCTTGTTGATAGGACTGGATGAGGAGCTTTCATGAAACTTGCAGATTCCTATCTTCAATGTTTTTCTTCTCAAAGGTTCTGTCATATCCATCTTAAAATTAGCCATTCTAGTAGTGAGTATTCTACTTTTCCATCATATTCATTTTAAAATCGGCCATTCTAGTAGTGGGTATTTTGCATGACTCAATGGTCTTCAGAATATAATAATCTGTGTGGCTTGTACCAAAGGTCTTCCAAGTGGGAAGATTTGATAATAAGAAGTCTCTTTAGGAGTATGAGCCAACCTTGGAATAGGTCCTATGAAAAGGGCTTGAAAGACACAAAGCTTAGTACTCTCTAAACCTACAGACTTCTAGGGAAAAAATTGATTGCACTGAAGGGAACTCTTGCAGAATTATTCTGATGTTATTCTTAGACAGGTTAAAAAGTGGCAAGAACCAGTAGAACACCTTCCACACTTTGAAGACAGAACAAATGGACGAATAAATGAATCAATGAGGAAAGCATTAAATGAATAAACATGGATAGGAAATCAGAAAAGTCAAATTAGCGGCTTTCTACAACCACTGTGAGAATTCGTATGATATTTCCTCACCAACATGGGAATAGAAAGATACACTATGATCCAGCAATTCCTCTATTTGTTATCTGTCCTACATAAACAGGAGCCATTCATAAACAAATGTACATACACTCATGTTCATAGCTGCTCTACTAACATAGGAAAAAATGTGAAAACAACCCAAATGTCCATCAGTGGAAGAATGGATCAATAAACTTTGGTGCACATACAGAATGGAATAAAATGGTGTTGCTATGTTATGTTATAGTATGCTATGTTATTCAATATTAAAGAATAATGATGAAGCCGTACAGTGAGGATGATAACAGGGAACTAATACCAAGGAGTTCAGGAAGGAAAAGAATGTTTTGAAACTGACTGTGGTAGCAATTGTATAATACTGTCTGGTGTGATTGAATAATAGAATGATATGATATTTGTATTAATTCTCAATAAAATGGTTGGAAAAAATCCTTGTGCATTTAAATATCTGCTCTTACTGAATTCCTGCTACTAAATATATCCTTAAGGATCCCTGGTAACTCAAGTGGATTAAAGTGCTGGTCTGCTAACCTCCAGGTTGGCAGACACATTCACTCTGAAGGAGAAAGATGAGTCTATCCATGTCTGTGAAGAGTTACAATTCCAGAAACCCTGCGAAGGGTTACTATGGGTTATAATCAACTCTGTGGCATGGATTTCATTGGTTTTAATATATAAATATATTAAATATACCCTATTATTTAACTTTCCAATGTGTCACAATTATAAATAAACAGAGTTGGCTTAGTACTTCCAGATTTCTTGGCATGGACTAATGAGAGCTTTCAGGGCTGCATCAATTCGTTGACACATTTCACTGATATTCCACCAATTACTGGAGCCTTGTGTTTTTCATCAATGTCTTCAGTGCAACTTGTGCCTCTTCTTTCAATACAGTGAGTTCTTAATCATACACTGCCTCTGGAAGTGGTTAAATGCAGTACAATTCTTTTTGGTACACAGCTTTTTGTATCCTTCCCACCTTCTCTGGATGCTTCATCACTCAATATTTTTCCCATATAACCCATCAATGTAAGGCTTGGATTTCTCTTCATTTTTTTCATCTCAAAATATGACTCATCTTGCCTTTTTGTTTTCTGTCTTTAGTTATTGGCACATTTCTTTGCAAAGTTTTATTTTGCATTCTTGACCTGCACTTTGACATTTTCCATTTAGCTCTTTTGCTTCTTTACATTGGCCATTCACTGTAGCTACTCTACACTCAAGAGCAATTTTGAGAGTCTCTTCTGACATCCACTTTGGTATTTTTTTCTTTTGCTCTCTTAATGTATAGTGTTCTTGGTTTAATCCCAACCCATCAGGTTTCTGTCATTTGTATTCAAAGTCATGCCTGAGTCCCCAGCTCTTCTGACTTACTCCATCTTTAGATGACCCTGATGGAATAAAAAGGAACTAGATTGTTGAGTTCTCAATATCACTTTAATATCTTAGAAATAAGAAGCTTAATGGCAATACCTGCTTCTCTTAGAAGATGGGACTCCCCAGACTATGTGGAAAAAGAAGTGAAGATGTTAAACCCAACATTATTCCACCTGGGCAATTGCCTCAACACCAAAGAAAGTACTTATAACAAGTGGCTAGGATTCTTATTACAGAAATCTCACAGCTATCCAGCATATATGCCGTGGAATTTACCTGTTACGCAGAAGCCCTGGTGGCACTGTGGACTAGGAATTGGGTTGCTAACATTGGGTCAGTAGTTCAAACCCTGCTATTTTGGAGGGCAAGGATGTGACTGCCCATTCCCTTAAAGATTTATATAGTCTCAGAAACTCTGTTTGCGTGACTTTGAGTTGGAAATGACTCAATGGTGGTGGGTTTTTTGGTTTATCTGGTTGGCACAGGAGCCCTGCTATGTGTCATGTTGGGTTGGTAACCATAATATCAGAAGTTCAAGCCCACCAGCCTGTCTGAGGGAAAGGTGAGGCTTTCTCCAAAGAGGCCACTATGAGTTGGAATTGACTTGATGCTCATGGATTTATCAGGTTGGAAAAAGAAGTGCAAAATTAGATGAATGTTTCTGGGACTCAAACAGAACAGACCCAGTCTCTGATGGATAAAACACATGCTGGCTCCAACTTGCTCTGGGATAACTCAGAAATTAGAGGGATGTATTAGCCTGGGATTTAATGCCTTACTTTTCCAATCTTGAAAACTGAGTAGTAAGGAGTGAAGCCTTGTGCAGCCCCTGCCCTGTATCATGCTCTCTAGCCTTAGCAGGCAAGGGGTTTGAGTGAGTTCTTTGGTGTGTCCACTCTAAGTGGACCCAATTTCTGGCTTTTTATTATGACATTTTCCCATCCTTCTTTTCATCACATGCTACCTGATGGCCCATCCATTACCTCTTATAGTCCTGAACAGTCAGCTCTGGGGATCCTGAACACCCAACTCAGCTTCTTTGCCATAGTATGTCATCCCCTTATGAATCGCTTTCTGCAGTCTGTTTTCCCTGCGAGCTCTCTCTTGAAAAAGCTAACCTGCTACCTTCCTCAGTGAGTGTTGTGTCACAGACATATCCTCTCAAAGAATCTGGGCAACCCCACCGCTTCCAATCTTCCAGATGAACAGCCCACTTCCAGGAATGCTTTTCCCACCAACAGTCTAGGTTAAGTTAGCACTGCCTCCAAAGTCTATTGACTCATGAATTAGGAACTCCTCCCATCTTTCTCTTCAATTGTGACCAATTTAATTACTTTCCTTCCTCCTTCTTACTGCTCTTTAAAACCAGCCTCTTTTTCTCTTGATAGTTTTTGTTGTTGTTATTGTCTTGTTTTTAACGGGGCTGTTGAGGTGGTGGGCAGAGACAGATGTCCTTTGGAGTAGAAAATTATTACTAAAGGATACTTCTCCAGGAATAACAAGTGATTTAATATGGGTTTTAGGAGGGAAAAATCAGTGGGTACCATTTTGCTTAAGGTAAAAATTCTACTCTGACTCTGAGAAGATACAGAAGCTTCAATCCTCTTGTGGAAGAAACTTGATGTGACAATATTCATTCCCTGAAATTATTTAATTAAGCCGAACTTGGAAAGGAGAATTTGCTTTCTTTCGTTTTGCTTTCTTGCCCATAAGGAAAGTCATAGGACAAGATCATTATCAACAATATTCATATTGAGATCTTCGTTACTCATTTGAGTGTAACCCATGGCAGAATAATGAGTGGTGGTGCAAATGAATACGTCTTGGGCTACCAGCTGGAAGACTGGTGGTGGTTTCAACACAACAAGATATGCCTTGGAAGGAAGGCCTAGCAATTTGCTGTGAAAAGGTAACGCCCAAGAAAACTCTATGGAGTAGCTCTCTTCTGCATCATGTGAGGCCCCTGTGAGTTGGAATTATCTTAATGACAAGTATATGCCTTATTTTGTTCTTATAATTCTAGAAAGCGTGGAGATTGGGAAACCATTTGTTTCAACTGAACAATCTAAGATCTGAAGATCTCTTTGAGAGCTCTCTCTGCCTCAAAGAGAAGGAAAGCTCCTTTGTCCTTCTGTGATTATATTGAGATTGTGTGGCTATCTGTGTCGAGAGGGCCCATCGTCACACTGTCACACACCAAATTTTTTAAAGAATTATCTAGAAAAAGGAGACACAGCATCTCCTGAAGCCCCCTCTCCTATCTGTCATCGCAAAAGTCATCTAAGAAGCAATAATCAATTTCTTTTCCTCCTGAAAACCACCCACCTCTGTGTACCTGCCATCCCATGACAAAGTTCCACCTAATAATAACTCCTTATCCCAACTGATGATCATTTGCAATAGACACACAGAAAAATTATAAATGCTGAGCCAAAAACAATCCCTTCGTATGGGCCAGATGAACTTCTTAAACCTGGAAGCCTGACCATTGCATCTTTATACAAAGAGGGCATGAGGTTTATGCTTCTCTATGCAAATCAAACTTCAAAAGGGAAGAAGATGGGGAGGAAGGTTTGCTCTTCTGAAAGTGTATTTGTTTATCTCTTATTCCTACCAACCTGTGAGATTAGGTAGGACAGATTCAAGGCTGATCTCCCACCCAGTTCCTAGTGCATGGTATGCTCTCTGCTTTTTTAGAACACGGGTTAGTCTGGCAGGCATGGTGCTGCCTTTGTGAAGGAATGTTACTGACAGTTTTGCTCATTATTCATATAAAGAGTGTCCAGCTTTTCATCTGCACAAGTAAAAAATTCATGTATTATGGTATGAAAACTCAGCTTAGACATGTATAATTCCTTTTTTCAATAGCATTTTAAATTCCATAATATTGGATCAATTAATAATAGTAATAATAGAAAGACCTTATGCACTTTGGGGATGATTTAAAATGTTCTCTAGCATAAACTAACTATGATAGCTCTGAAGTAAACCAGAAACATTCATATATCTCAGATGTATGAATGGATTTTAAGCTCTTAATCTTAGCCCTGATTGGTCCTGAAGGGTTTATCTGTCCTGTATACCTTGTGTTTCCAGCTCTTATCTGTCCCAGTGTATATGCTGTGGTCTAGGCAGATTTGTATGGTAGAATTTGGATCATGATAGTTAGGGGAAGGAAGCATTAAAGAATTAGAGGAAAGTTGCCTGTTTCATCACTGCTACTGCACCCTGACTGGTTCATTTCCTCCTCATGAGACTTCAAGGGGAAGAGTTAATCTTGGGTCTAGACTGGGAAAACCAGAGAATGATGAGAACTCATTGATCACTGTAGGTAACATACAGTGTAAGGGCATGTCCAATTGCCTACAGATGGGCTTTGGGTCTCCACTCTGTCCTCCCCCATTCAGAATGATATGATTTTTGTTGTTGTTCTGGGTCTTCGATACCTGACACCTGATCCCATCGACACCTTGTGATCACACAGGCTGGTGTGCTTCTTTCATGTGGGCTTTGTTGCTTCGCAGCTAGATGGCCCCTTGTTTATCTCCAAACCTTTACGACTCCAGCAGATTCTTTATCTTTAGATAGGCGGGAATCATCAGCTTTCTTTCCCACATTTGCTTATGCATCTGCTTTGTCTTCAGCCATCCTGTTGGGAAGGTAAGCATTATAGAATGCCAATTTAATAGGACAAAGTGCTCTTGTGTTGAGGGAATACTCAAGTATAGGCCCACCTTAATACTAAATGTATGAATCTATGTACATAGATTTATTTCTCCATTGTCTTATGTAAATATATTTACATATGTATATGCCTGAATTTAGACTTCTATAAATGCCCTTTGTCTCCTAGTTATTTCCTTTTACTTCCCTCTCATCCCACTATCATGTTCCGCCTTCATTTGGGGTTCAGTAATTCCTCTTGGTTTCATTGCCCTTGATCAAGCCTTCCTAGGCTTCCAATGCCCTTCTCATGTTTGAATTTAAGATCACTTGTTGTTCCCTTGTCCCTGGGTTTGTTAACATTTACTTCTTTCCACCCCATCTCCCCCTCGTTCATATTCCCCCCAGAACCATTGGTCCCATTATGTTCTCCTCCAGCTGGTTTATCCATCCTGTCTTATCTAGATAGATCTATAAAGGCAATAATATGCTCACAAAACAAGACAGAGCAAAACAAAGCAATAAAAGAAAACAAAACAGAAGCAACAAATAATGACCCCTCAAAAGAAAAACCTATCAATAGTTCATGGTTTATTTGTTCACCTTTAGGAGTGTTTTTTGGTTGAATATGATGGGGTGCCACGTCCTGGCCCCAAAGTTTATTTTTGGTTATTTCCTTGGGATGGACTCTTAGTTCTTATGACATGACTGTATTCAATACTTGCCCTAATGAGAAGATCACTAAAGATATGGATACTCTAGCAAGGTGTGGTAAAAAGGCAAATGGTGCCTTCCTATCAGAAAGAAGCACATTTGAATTATCAAATATTTGTCTTAAAACAAGCATACAGCTAAGTGAGATATCGACTAAGGCCAGATGGAAAAAGCACACCAGTCTTGTGTGATGTAAGGATTATAAATTTTAAAAATCTAAATCTGTAGGAGGGAAAGGTATCAGAGCTTAAATGCTGAGCCCCTGGTTTGGGAAGGCTGCGAATGATAGTGGAAGCCCTAAATCCATTTGTGGGGTTCCTCACATGGATTAAGACTTCAGTGAATCTTCTCTGACTATAATCCAGGGATGTGACTAGCCTTTGCCGTCGACAGAGAGCACTATAAAGTTGATCATGGATGATATAATTAGGCTAAAATGTGACACCTAATCATTTGATCTCCCTCTTGACCCATTTGAAAATTGTTACAGTGTTTAATATCTCTGCTTTTCTTCCCCCAAAGAAACTATTTTATTACCACCTAAGTACTTTTGGTTTGTTTGTTTGTTTACATTTTATTAGGAACTCTTACAGATATTATAGTAATACTTAGCTCAATTGGATCAGGCATAATCATACAATTGCTGCCACCATCATTTCAAAAAATTATTCTTTCTTCTTGAACTCCTTGATGTCCCTTTATCCACTCCCTCCCTACCCCACCCTGCCCCCAGGAATCCTTGCTGTTATATATTATTTATTTATTTATTTATTTATTATTTATCTATTTTGACATATCTTGCACCATCTAATGTAACTTTTCACCTACCCATTCTGGTTTCCATTCCTCTCAAGTGGGGTTATATAGTCATCATTGCTGTCAGTTCCCTCTCTGTCACGTCCCCATCCTGTCTTTCCATAGCCTCAGGCAATCATTACTCCCATTACTATTTCTGAAGGATTAATCTAGTCTATCCTCTGTCTTATTTTGTTGTCATCATTTTGTTTTGTTTGTTTCTTAGTTTATTTTGCATGATCTCCTTTATATGAGATCAAGAATAGATAAATCTATAGACACAGTAGCTGAATTAATAATTACCTAGGGGCATGGCATGAGAGGTGTGGTGAAAATGAGCTAACAGCAATGAGTTTGAGGAAGAAGAAATGTTCTGAAATTATGTAATAATTGCACAACTATTCTCAATATGATTCAGCTATTAAATTGTATTACATGAGAATGATATACCAATTAAACTATTTTCCAAAGCTCAATTTTTCTTTGAATAGTTAGGGAAACCTTCATGGAGTCTATACAATAACTGGCCACAATCTCTTCATTCTCAAATTCCTTATTAAAGAGTCTGCTCAGAAATAATTGGACAACCTCCTTGTGTATGGTTCTTGCCATTCTGTTTAGTTAGATAAGATTTCCCCTGGAACACAAAAAGAAACACAAAGCCAGGAAGGCACTGTTGAAACATATCATTGACCCATAGCAAAGATAAAATGAGACATTCTGGTCACCACATTAATTTCCTATAACTTTTAGGGTTGCTATGAGTTGAAACTGACTTAATGATAGTTAGAGAGAGAACCAGTAAGCACAATTCAAAGTGGAGAGGCCAAAGCAAGGTTACAACCAGAAAATGCACTCATTCAATTCCAGAAGGAGAATTTAAAGCTGAGGTGTTGTTATTGGTAAACTTGTGGTGCCAACATGGCCAAGGACGATAGGTAGGTCTGTGGTGACAAGATGGCCAATGAATACACGCAATCAATTGAAGGGCAGAGAGAAAAGTCTTGACAAGCGCCACCCTTGCTCTCTTGCTTTTGGATCTTCAGATCAGCCTTGTTTGTCCTGTGCCTCGACCTCCAAGTAACCCTACCTGTGGGACACCTAATCGTGGACTGTGGAGCTGTGAGTTGAGGTTCCTTCAAGCCCTACTTCGCCACGCTCCTAGAACATACATCTCTTGAGCTGGGGACTGTTGGACTCTGTCATCTGGCTGACTGTTGGTGACCTGCTATGCTGTTTGCTGCCTGTGACCAGATAGCCTGGATTGCTCTACAGAGGACTACTCAGTGGCCCTCAAGACTTGAAGGACTGCCATACTTCTAGTTGTCTCACGCAAGTGAGTTGGGCAATTTGAACTGCTTTATAGATAGTTAGTTAACTGTTTCTTATCTTATATGCCTCTCTCTCTCTCTCTCTCTCTCTCTCTATATATATATATATATATAATCCTTAGGGTAGATTCTATCCTGTCACATGGGGTCACTATGAGTCAGAATGGACCCAATGGAGCCTAAAAATAACAACCTCAAGTATACAATCAAAATAGAACTCAGGCTTTTACCATCAACATATGTTCTTTTGGCTGAGCCCTGGTGATGTAGTGGTTGTGCGTGGGACTGCAGCCCACTGGGTTGGAGGTTCAAATCCAGCAGCAGCTCTCCAGGAGCACGGCTGGGCCTCCTACTCCTACCACCAAAGGGCAGTGATGCACCCCCCCTAATATATATATATATATATATATATATATAGAGAGAGAGAGAGAGAATTACTAGTGTCTTGGTTTTATTTCTTAAGGAGAACCCTGCCCAACACTGATGTGAAAACAAAAACAAAACAAATTTGAGTGAATCTTGCCTCATTACAAGCCTGCAGGACAAGACAGAACTTCTGTTGTGCATTTCTGAGACTGTAACTCTTTATCAGAGTAAAAAAAAAAGCCCCATTTTTGTCCTGTGGAGTGGCTGGTGGCTTTGAACTGATGGTCTTTGGGTGAGCAGTTAAATGTGTAGCCATCAGGCCACCAGACACCTATGCAGAATCCAAAGACATGCAGAGTAAACTGAAGGAGTCCAAAATAGTATTATGCTAAAAATGTAATTAATAAATCCCTACTGAAAACCAGACCCCCTCCTCCTTACAGACTCCTCGTAGTAGCTATTTTTTCAATCCTCACTAAGTTCTATTACTTTACCTGTTAAATATTCTGGAATATGTCTCTCCCCTCCCCTCCTCTACTTAGTAAATGGTTCTGGACTCTGTGCCTTTCTCTATACTATCTCTGTATTTATGCCCTAGTGTAAGACAATGTTTTCCCTCATCCGGGTTAAAGCAATAACCTCCTAATTGTCTCCCATTACCTATGCCTGCCCTGTGCGATTCATTCTCTTTTCTCTAGACAGACTGATTATTCTACAACACATATTTTCTTCAGGCCCTTAAATAGAACCCAATTACACAGAGAACAGAATTCAATCAGCATGACCTACAATGACTTGGGCTGCATTAACTCTTTGGCCTTCTCTCATAGCTTTATACTTTATGCTTTAAAAATGCTTAATGACTTATCATTACAACATATGCTTCCTTGGTCATGCTTCTAGAACATGGCTCCCCACCTCTCCCTCCCAACTTTCTCACCCTCTGCTTTTAAATATTTTTGTAGAGTCCACATTTATATCTAATAATTTGTAACCTGTAGCAAGAGTAGCAGTCTTCACCAGTTGGGTACTGTGTGTGGGTATATCTGCAGGTGGGTGGACTTTCCTGGAGACAGAGAAGCGCTGTCCTGGTTCCAAAGACCATCGGAACAATGTGTTTTCCAGTGATCTTAGGTGACCCTTGTGAAAGGATCATTCAACTCCCAAAGGGGTCATGACTCACAGGTTGTGAACCACTGCTTTAGGTGGACTCCAGCTTTCAATCTTTGGATGAATGGCTGAGTGTGCTAACCATTGACACCCTCTGGGGAGCCTGCTCTTCATGCTACTTATGCTAAATCTTGTTATGTTGCTTCCGAGGCAGATGTCTATGGCCTCTGTTTGTCATTTTGAAACTAAATTTTGAAATGTATTTGTTTTGTAAAGTCTCTATAGTGTGGTTCCTGCCATTTTTATTGTTGCACAAGTAATATAGCCACCAAAGGAATAAGTTGGTACACCCACAAAACATAGCCTCTACAAAGAAGAACATAGGTTTGTTTTGTTTTGTTTGTTTTGTTTTTTGGGTTTTTAGGGGGGCGTGCATCACTGCCCTTTGGTGGTAGGAGTAGGAGACCCAGCCTTGCTCCTGGAGAGCTGCTGCTGGATTTGAACCTCCAACCCAGTGGGCTGCAGTCCCACGCACAACCACTACACCACCAGGGCTCAGCCAAAAGAACATATGTTGATGGTAAAAGCCTGAGTTCTATTTTGATTGTATACTTCAGGTTGTTATTTTTAGGCCCCATTGGGTCCATTCTGACTCATAGTGACCCCATGTGACAGGATAGAATCTACCCTAAGGATTTTCTTGGCAGTAATCTCAATGGAAGCAGTTGCATAGGTCTTTTTCCTGAGGAAGTGTTGGGCACATATCAAATTAGGATTATCCGTGGGACAGCTAGGAATGAGGACCAACTGATAGGTGGAACTGTGGGTTTATAGATCAAGAGAGATCTGACTATCCCTCATTTTCAATGTCTAACCACAGAGCACCCCCATGAAAACTCAGTATGACAGGTTGTGCATCCCCCTCGTTGTCTCTTTCTTTGGGAAGAAAATCTTTTTCTGTTATGTACTTTCTGTAATGGTTTTTATTGATCTCTATCAGTAGGGTATGGGCTTATTGAGGCCAGGAGCTATACCTTATTCTTCATTTTTATCCCCTAGGACCTATAACGGTCCCTGGCACTTGGCAGATAGTCAGTAATGTGAGTTGATGGAAGTGTCAAAGGCATGATACATTATCATTAGAATATATCATTAGAAAATATAAAAGAGAAAATATCATTAGAATGATATATTATCATTAGATTATGGACACTGCCCTTGACCATCCCTATGCCCTCACTAGTAGTTTGTCACAAGTCCTGTCCATTCCACTTTCCTTTTCCAAGACTTCATGAGTCTCCCCTGGACTACAGCATCAGCTTCTTGCTTGATCCATCTACTTCTAGTCTTTTCTTCTCACCCATATTATCCTCAACTACTTCAAAGGGATTTTTCTCACCTGAAATCTGTCTCATGTAACCTCTCTAAGAAGTCTGGAGAAGTTTCTCATTTTCTTCACCCTATAAAACTAACCCTTTAGGGAAGTACATAAAGCTCTTTAGAAATCCTCCTTCTGACCCAAATTCCTCTTTCATGCCTTTCCATTTTCAAACTCCAGAATGAGAGAAGCTTAAATTTCCAGCACAGCTACTTATTTACAAATATTCAAGGGTGAATTTATTAATCTGAGCCACAATTTAATCAAGTATACAATGAAGAGGTTACTATCATCTATTTTGAGTGTTCTTTTTCCACCTTGCGATGTTCTTTCCCTAACTTTGTGATTTGGATGGAAGTTTATAGAGCTTTTCAGTTTTCCATTTAAAAATTCATACATGCCATTGACTGCATTCTCCACCGTCCAGCATCACTCATCACACATCCTACTTCCTCCCTATTTCCTTGATTCATTCATCCTTCCATCCTATTCCTTTCTGCCTTCTGAATTATATCATTGGGTGAATCCTGCCTTTTGGATATCACTTGGTTAATAGTTTTAAGGAATCTGTACCTCCCTGGTATTATTGTTCATTTTATAGATCAGTCTTTTAGATGAAAAATTAAGTGAGTTCAGTTTCAAGCTTGAAGTGGATGAAGGGAGTCAGTGGTTGGTGTAAGACTTGAAGAAAATTTTTTATAAATAATAGTGGTATAAAATTATAAAATAATCAGGGTATATGAAAATTCTTATAAATAATTAAGGGTGTTTATAAATAATGTGGGGGCAGCAGGAAATGAGCTGATACCAAGAACTCAAGGAGAAAGAAAGTGTTTGGGAAATGATGATGGCAACAAGTGTACAAATGTTTTGACACAATGGATGGATGGATAAATTGTGACAAGAGCTGTAAGAACCCCCAAGGAAATGATTTAAAATAATAATAATTACCTAGGAGGTTGGGAAGAAATGGGGAGCAAACAATGAGTACAAGAAAAAAGAAAATGCTCTGAAACTGATTGCGACAATAATTGCACAACTCTTCTTATTATGATTGAATTACTAAATTATATGATATATTAATTATATGCTGATAATACCATTTTAAAATTTAAAATATTAGAAAATTTCACAACTTTCCTACCTATTTGATCGACTGTGTTCATGCACCTATTCGTGTAAGTAAATACATTTATAGAAATATCTTTTGTCAGAGTATATAAATTTGAAAGCCTAGTGTCCTTCATGTCCCATGTCTGTTCAGCTTGCATTCCTATCATTGTGCTTACATGTCAATCTTTGTTGCTACCGTGTATGTGATAGTGTTTATGTCTGCTGCTGTTCACTCTCTTGTGCTCCTCCCAGTTAGTTCCTTTGTCCTTGATCATTTTGTGCTGGTCTCCTCCCTGTTGGGTGCTGCCTTCCCCTTCACCCAAGCTACCATGTGCATGCTTTCTAAAGTGATTCACCCTCTTTTATGCCTCCACCCTTGAGAACTATCAAAGAATGTTTCTTTCTTTGCAAGAAACCTTTCCTTATCTTTTTAAAATACTGGCCTCCCACAATACTTCTCTTTCTGGGATTTTTTTTAAATCACTCAGCATTATGTTTTCCAGGTTCAACCATATCATGAAGTGCTCTGCTGATTTATTTTTCTAGCATTGCACAGGAGTCTAGTATGTGTATGTACCATAGTTCGGTAATCCATCTATCTGTTTATGAGCATTTAGAACAGTTCTCTCTTTTTGCTATTGTAAATAATGTCATGGCGGACATGAATATGCATATTTCTATTCATGATTTGGTTTTTATTACTCTAGAATATATACCAAGTGGTAGGATTGATGGATCACACAGTATTTTTATTTCCAACATTTTAAGAACATGCCATAATATTTCCCTCAGTGATCATAACATTTTACCATCCCACCAGCAGTGTATGAAGTTCCTAATATCTCATTACTCTCACTAGCATTGTTGATTTCTAGTTTTTTTTGTTTTGCTCTGTCTTGTGGTTTTTAACTTTATTGTAAATGAAGTGAGGTGACATCTTGCTGTTGTGATGATTTAAATCTCTCTCATGGCTTAGTGTGAAGCTATCGAGGACTTTGTTTTACAGAGAACCACAATCAATGCCCATGGGAGCCATCGTCGGGGAATCAAAGGATGCATCAATTTGGGATTGCGTTCCTTGTAAAGTGTCACAAACAGAGATGTCATTTCGAAGATAAAAGTTTCCCTGGTCCAAGTGATAACACTTTCAGTTACTTCATATGCTTGCGAAAGACAGACCATGAAGAGTGAAAACAGTAATAAATTGATACATTGGAATTAAGGTTTCATGAAGACTATTAAGTATATCATATTGCTTTTCTCCCAGGCCACCAGTAGGAGTGACCCTATAGGAACAAGCAGAACTACCCCCCTATGCTTCTGAGACTGTCAATCTTTATGAAAGGGCAGAACCTCCTCTTTCTTCCCAGGAACGACTGGTGTTTTCGAACAGCTGACCTTCCTCTTCGCAGCTCCACAAGTGACCTGCTATGCGGCCAGGACTCCTATTTGGAATAGACTTGATGACAATGCGTGTGTCCTTTTGGTTTTCCACACAAACAAATCCTTCTTGGATAGAGTCCAGCCAGACTATTCCACAGAGATAAGAGTGATGAAAGTGCATCTCTTGACATGCATTGGGCATGTTACCAGGGGAGACCAGTCCCTAGAACATCATGCTTGGTGTGGAAGTTACATAGCTTACGGACAACTTCAGTGAAGGGTTGGAGTTGAGCCTGTCAATCAGGTCATAGCCAAAGAGACCTCTGTGTGGGTATGACCTTTGCCTGAGGATTATAGGAATATCTATCTTCCTCTCTAGAGGTGGGACACACATTCCCTGTGAGATATTCCTGTTGATAAGCTACATGGAGCTATGCTGATAGAGCCAAAGCCCTGGAGCTGGAGGACTGTGGCAGTCATGTGCTTATGTTAATTTTATGATTGAAATGTAGGGGTGGAGTCTAGCCTGTTAATCTGTAGCTAGCCATTGAGTAGCCAATGAGGCCTCTGTGTGGGCATGGCTTTCTCCTGATACGTCTGGGAATTCTCACGATATTTCCCTCGTGAAGATGAGAAGCTATCTTCTCGAGTTGTTGGGAGTTACTCTCAGAGACGATGAATCACGAACAAGACAAGACAGCAGCATCCGAGAAGCTGAAGGAGCCGAGCAGAAGCCACACGACTTGGCCCTGATGGAGCCAGACCTCTGAAGCTGGAGAGGCCACGTGGAGACCCCTGCCAGCAATGAGTTGTTTCTGCCACCACTGGATGCTGTTGATGGACCCTGGAAGTGAGAAGCCATGGGGAGACCCCTGCCAGTGCTGGGATTCTGCACCCACTGACCTGTGACTTCGTGAGTCAGAAGGAGACATTATAGACTGGTATCGGGCATGTGGGCTAATATCGAACTTATGACTTTGAACTGGACTTGGTTGGGATGCTTTCTCAGTGTTCCATTCTTTTTTGTATATAAACCCTTTCCTTTTATCCATATGCCTATATGCCTATATCCATATGTCTATAAAATTTGTTCCTCTAGTCTACCTGGACTAACACAAGGACCAAATCGAGACCCACGTCAGTGCTGAATGCTTCCACCACTACTGGATCCACAAGACTTTCCACCCACTGGACTGTGAACTTCCTGATTTTGGCATCATTGTACGTGTTATGTGAGTCTGAAGAGGAATTTATAGACTGGTATCAGACATACTGGCTAATATCGGTCTTAAGGACGTTATCTGAATTGGCCTCATATGTTTTCTCAATGTACAATTACTCTTTATATGAAGCTCTTATACAAAGGAGTGTCTATGAACTTGTTTCTGGAGTCTACGTGGACTAACACACTAGGTAAAGCAGAGTATCATACAAAAAGGAACCCCTCAATAAAGTGGACTGACACAGTGTCACCCACAAAGGGCTCTAGCATTCAATCGTCCAAAGGATGACACAAGAACAGGCAGATTTTTTTTTAAATGCTATGAGCCAGAACCAATTTGACAGCACCTAAGAGCAGTCCTGGTGCAGGATCATGCACATTTCTTCCTGTTTGGGGGTTGCCCGACTGCTTTAAGGAGCCTCCATGTGCTCTTGGGTGAGTGTTGGACTGCTAATTGCAAAGCTGTCTATTCAATAGCACTGCTAGAAAAAGATGAGGCTGTCTGCTCTCATAGAGATTGACTGCTTCAGATACTCCACAGAGAAGGTCCGCTCTGACCTCCAGAGTTTCTCTGAGTCCGACTTGATGTGATGGCAGTGGCAGGAGGAATGTCTTTTTTGATGACATCTTCATGTCTTCCGCCCATTTTTTACTTGAATTGTTAGTCTTTATGCTATTAGGGTGTTGGGATTCTAGTCCCTTGTCTGATAGACTGTGCCAAAATGTTTATCTCAGTTGATGAATTCTTTCACTCTTTTGTGAAATCTTTGGATGCGTATGAAAGTGTCTAATTCTGAGCAGGTCCTGGTCACGTAGCTTGTCTTCTGTGGTCCATGTATGTTAAGTTGTTTTTGATAGAGTGTTTATGCCATCTATTGTGTGACTGTGGTTCTTTGGGGCTCTACAGTCTGTATCAACTCACAGTGACCCTAGGTACAGCAGAATAAAGCGTCGTTTGGTCCTGTGCATCCCTCCCAATTGTTCTCATGGTTCAGTCCATCCATGCACCAACCACTGTGTCCATCCATCTTGCTGAAGGTCTTCCTCTTTTGTTGTTGCACCAATTATTTTGCCCAGTATGATGTCCCACTCTGGAGAAGGGCATCGTGACATCTATTAGGACTCATACATTTTTCCATATCTTTTCCATTGATGATCCTAAATTGATCTCCAGTTCACCCTGAGTTCAGCTTTATATACAATGTGAGATATGGGTTCTGTTTCATTTTTTTTCCAAATGGATATCAAGTTCTGTCTGCATTATTTGTTCTCTTTCACATTTTTTAATGACCAACTGCCCATGATGCTGCTGGATGTCCACAAAGTCTGTTATCACTCATAGTAACTCTACAAACAAAACCCTGCCTGGTCCTGTATCTTTCTCATAAATGTTGCTATGTTTAAGCCCATTATTACAGCTATTGTATCGATCCATCATAGTAAGGGTCTTCCTCATAGTTGTGTCCTCTCCCCTTAGTCCTCTCACATTGTCCTCCTCTGGGGACAGCTCTCTTCAGAGAACTGGAACACACACATTACATTATTCTAACCTTTGTTTGGAATAACTGCGGAAACCTCTTCACTGTGGGTGATCCTGCTGATATTTGAAACATTGCTGATTTAGATACCAGTTTTGGAGCTACATGCAAGCCACGCAGCATGACAGAGATGGTGTGGCAACTGTCCCTTGATGGATGAATTTATTTCTGGGCTCTCAGTTCTGTTCCTTTGGTCTATTTGCCTGCCATTGTGCCAGTTATAGACTGTTTTGACTACCTGAGCCGTGTGGCAGATTTTGAAATTAAGAAACGTGAATCTTCCTACTTTGTTCTTCTTTTGGAATGCTTTGCTCCTCTGGGAACATTTGCCTGTCTATATAAAGTTGATGAATAGTTTCCCTGTCTTTAAAGAATGATGCTGGACACCGATGACACACATAACTTTCCTCTAGCCCTTTAATGCTTCCTTCCTCCAACTCTCATGGCCTCCATTCTACCTTACAAACCAGAAGATGCACACTGCTACAGATTAGAGCCTAGAACATAGGGCACCCAGAATAGAGGAGCCCTTCAGGGGCAACCATGAGACTAGAGATGCTAGGAGAATAAGGGGAAAGTGGGGAAAGAAAGGAGGAATCAGTTATAAGCATCAACATACAACCCACTTCCAGGATTGGGGGAGAGGGGGACAACAGGAAATTGGGTGAAGGTGGAGAGAGGATCGTGTAAGATATGAAAATGATAATCTATAAATTATCAATGTTCCATGGGGGACGGCAGGATGGGGAGGGAGGGGAGAAATGATGACCTGATATCAAGGGCTCAAGTAGAAAGAGAATGTTTTGAAAATGATGATAGCAGCATAAATGCAAATGTGCATGACATTATGTGCATGAATGTATGGATTGTGATAAGAAATGTAAGAGCCCCCAATAAAAGTATTTAATAATAATTTTAAAATGAGTGATGCTGGAATTTGAATCAGAATTGCTTACATCTATAGATTACTTTAGGTAATATTGATGTTTTCACACTGTTAAGTCTTCTCATCTGTGAGCATACTAGCATCTATTTTTAATGCCATTATGAGGACCACATAAAGCATGTAAGATGCTTTAGCATAATGTCTTGTACATCTTGTCATTATTATTAGTTGCCATCAAACTGATTCAGCCTCATGGGGGCCTCATGTGTGGAGAGTAGAACTATTCCATTGGATTTTTCAAGGTTTTCAAATGCAGACTATCAGGCTGTCGCCTTAGACGCCTCTAGATTGGGTTCAAACCAATAACTTTTATGATAATAATCAGGTACTTAACTGTGTGCTACCCAGGAACTCTGACTGGTACACACCCATTGTCACTGATGACAAACCCATTGCTTTACAACAGAGCAGAATTGATTCACTGGGATTTAAGGCTCCAAATCTTTATGGGAGTGTCCTCTTCTTCCCACAGAGGAGCTAGTAGGTTTGAACAGCTGTTCAAACTGCAGTTGAAGTTCAGTGTGTTTCCCACGGCACCATGAACACCCCTTGGTACATAGTAAGGTTTAAGTAAATGTGACTTGTTTTTACTATTATAAACATGGTCTTCAAATATTTCTTGCTCACTTTTTTTTAGGCATCACTGCCCTCTGGTGATGGGAATAGGAGGCCCAGCCTTTGCGCCAGTGGAGCCACTGCTGGAATTGAACCTCCATCCCAGTGGGCCACAGTCCTGTGCACAACCCCTATGCCACTGGGGCTCAGCCCTCTTGCTCACTTTTTTTCCCCTCTTTCTTGTTATATATTATTTCCCTTGTCTTCTTGTCTACATTCAGTTAATTCTCAAGATTTAAAACTCAGCTCAGGTTTTAATTAACTCTGAAGGTCTTTCCTTTCCTCCTTCTTTCCCCACTACCCCATCACTCCCTTCCTATCCTTCTTTATGTCACTCTTTCTTATGTTGGTGAACATATACAGAACAAAAGTCACACTACTTCAGTAATTGTACAAGTACAATTCAGTGACATTGATTATGTTCTTCGTGTTCTGAGATCATCCTCTCTATCCTTTTCTAAGTTATTCCAGAAAGAGGTCTTTCTTGGGACTATTTTTGTGGGTAAACTTTTTATGGATCTCCCAAGAATAGTTTGTAGACCTCTATCCATGCTTTGTAAGTATTTATTTGATTAAGCGTTATTTTATTAAGTATTTTAAATGGTTAAAAATAGATTATTGAACTGCTCTATGAGCTCACTATGCTATGAATCCTTCAGAAGAAATTATGCCATTTAACTTTGCAGTCATAGCACTTAATATAGTGTGTAATACATAGCAACCATTTAATGAGTGCTTTAGAAAAAAGAACATGAAGCAAAAACATGGAGCCTCTAAAAGAGGAGAGACATTGGCCATGTCTAGAATATAATATTAGCTTTTAAAGAATGAAGCGATCAAACAGATGGGAATGAGGATCTCACGGTCAAGAGAAAGATCGGGGGCAAAGAGAGAGGCCTTTTGGATGGTGGTTGAAGGCATGGGAGTTGATGTGATTGCTTTGGAAAGATGTTCAGAAAGACCTGTCCAAAAAAAAAGATTGATTCCCAAGAGGCACCAATATGTGAGGGCCAGGCATAAGACTGCCCAGTAAGGGGCATGTGCTCACTTTCTAGAACTTAAGTATAGTTTCAAAATCTCTCACTTGTGACCTGGATAACTAAAATCTCAGGATGCAGAACATTCCATTTCTTCATCCAGGGGCAACAAACTGGGTTAAGTAAATGTTATTGAGTCATATACCAAACAGCTGTGTCCTTCTCCAGCCCTATTTCTCACCACTATTCCACCTAAACCTTTGGTGTTTGCCAAGTCTCCCTGCCTTCCCCGATTACATACTCTGTTTTCCACCCTCCCTCCTTGGCCTGTGCCCCTGAATCTTGAAGCATTTTTTATGCTCATCCTTTCATCTGGATTGTCCTTCTCTCGGCTTTTCATTTATCTACCCTCCATTCAGCCTCACTGTTTGTCCTAAGACTTTCTCCTCCACAAGGCCTTCCACTGGCATGTCAACTTAATTAGATGTTCCTGTCCATTGACATTGATGCATGTGTGGCATCCACATTTGTCTTAAATTGTTTGCTTCTTGGTTATTGTCAATTGATTCACCAGTTCACCTGCTCCTTAAGGGCAGGAGCTGACTCTATACCTAAAGTCAGTTCTTTCCTAACTGCCCAAACTTAAAGCCCAATGAATCTCTACATACTTTTCCATTCCTCTCCCTGAGTACTTCTCCCTACCTTCTTTCTAGAGAATTCCTGTCGGGCCTGGGAGGGAAGCTATGGATTTTGTCTGGGTTGCATGAAGTTGTCCATATGAATAATGATGTCACTATGCATTGAAGTTCTCTGTGGCCTTCACATACCTCCTGGGGGTCCAGTTTTCAGAAAAGTAGCTTTTCAAAAGGCAAAGCTAGCCAAATAGGTCACACCAATCACAGGAAATTCAGTTTAAAAAAATCAATCAAGTCCAGGACATAAAGACTGTTGACAAAAGGGCTACTTTTTCTTTTAAATAGCTTGAGTTGGTAACTTGGAGATATAAATCTAAATACTATTTTTAATCCTATTAATTTTGAAATCTGGATGTACACATTCTACACAACCAGGAACAAATGTATACTTGCATTGGAAAAGAACAGACAAAAGGATGTTTAGTTCCTGCAGCCAGGTGAGGCCATTCCATATGGTAGTTGCAGGGCTTGTCATGAATCGTAATGTAAATATCTGATATGCAGAATGTATTAGGCAACTCCTATGAAAGGATCATTCGACCCTCAAAGGGGTCACAACCACAGGTTGAGAACTGCTGGTCTAAGTGCTAATAAGTATATAGACTCTTGAGAGTCTTCAGAACTTGATAAAAATAAACAAAAAAAAACAGTGTTCTCATGTCTGAAGAAAATCACTTTTGAATGAGTTCATTAAGTGAGATGGGCTCACTCAGCACCAGGGCTACTTTGTCTAGAAGAATCTGCACTGACAAACCAACTGGAAATAAAGACAGAATAATCACATTTTACTGGGTAACTTCCTTTCACGTGCTGGGGACATCATTTCCAGGAAAGGTAGGGGCTCTTGTCAGTATTTGATAGATTAGCAGACAGTGACTCAGGGAAGTAAGCTATAAGAGTTGGAGCGAGAGACTTGTTTTCAAATCTCCACCCCAACATGCTTACATTTAAGTCTTTCCTGAGGACAGACTGTGTGCCCAGACTGTGTTAGTCTAGGGATGACACATCAATGAACACATCAGACATAATCTCTCCCATCATTGCATTACATTTTGTAGTGTAATGGAAAGGGCATGGAGAGAAGAGACTAATAGACAATGAAAAAGATAATTTCAAATAGAAATAAGCCTTATACATAAAAGAATATGGGATTGTTGAAGTGAAGATGATAGCAAAATACAATTTGAGGCAGTGATGGGTCCTAGAGCACATGCCATTTATTTGTTGGGAAAGGAAATTTAAGATTTCCAGGACTGTTTCCTCATCCACAGAGTGAGTCTACTGATAGGGTCTGCTTGGTGGTTTCCTACTCATTGAACATTATCTTCTTTGTCTGCACTACTCTGGCAGAGGATAGGTATTTACAGTGATTTTGCCTGTTTCTGAGAAATTCTGTTTCTTCATGGCTTCAGTCTCCACTTTGCCTCCTGGATTGGCAGTGACGGAGAGAAAATGTTGCAGGCTGAAGTGATTTGATGCCTCAAGTGATGAGAGGTATATAGATATGTAGATAGATGATAGCTAGCTAGATAGCTAGCTAGCTAGCTAGCTAGCTAGCTAGATAGATAGATAGATAGGTGATAGAATGGAGTATGTGTGTGCTTGATGGGAGGACTTATTGATGTGTTGGGCTTGGAGTGGTAGGTTATTTCTGTTTTGTTTGTCAAAGTATGCCTAACCAAAGATAAGCCATCTCACAAACTTCTACATGCACAATTCAGTGACACTATTTACGACCCTCAGGTTGCGCTATCATTCACACTCTCCACTGTATCTGAAGCTCACTGGTCCTCTCAGCTTCCCATGCAAGATTTCAAGTTGCTGGTGTCAATTTCATCTCACATGGGTCATGCTTCAAAAAACACAGCACTCAGCAGACATACTTTACTAATTCAGTTCAACTTTTGTTTGATTCAAAGAAGAGTACAGAGGAGTTTTAGTTCAAGGCTTAAAGTTCAAAGATTATCTCAGGGCACAACTTGTAGCAGTTGACCCAGCTTCAATGGCTTCTGAAAAGTGCGGTAAAATTTCAAGTTCCCTTGGTTTAGACTCGTGCCTTCTCCTTCCCCCACCTGCCATGGGGCGTCACTTCCCCACTATCATGTCTGTTTGACATGGGATCAGAGACTTATTACCTATATCTCACCATGAATAAAGTGAGGAAACATTATTAGTCAACAGAGATAAGTCTCTCAGGTGGCTTCTCAGAGCACTGAGTCTGAAAGGTTCAGTCACCAGCAGGTAGTTTTAGGAAGGATCTTGGAGAGTGGTCAAGGAGAAGCAGGCCTATGTGGCTTAGAACATACAGGAGAAGAAGCTGAGAGCTTCTGAAGGGATCACTCTCTGTCCCTCAGCTCTCTTATGAGCCCATCTTACAAAACAGACTCTGATGGGTGAGAGGCTGTGGGAATGATGACAGAGTAGCCCACCTCACCCACGAAGGCTGGCAGTAAGGGTTGCCTTCTTTTTCTTTGATATTGGCAGAAACCTAGAGGTTTCCGATGAACATCTTTGAGTTCAAAGCTCTGTTGATTTCTCACCTACACCTCACTGACCAGCATTCTCAAGTTAATGTATGGATCATTCATTTAGGAAACAAACAATGATGAGTTCTCACAAGGCCCTTGCACACTTTCAGTGATCATGGATTCATAGTTACCACCTTCCTGTAGGTATTGAGGCTATAAGACTAGAAAAGGGTTTGCTCTCCCAAGAGAAGAAATATGATCATTTTACCAAGAGTTTGGGTTTAAAAGCCAGAGTCTTTGGAATGCTCTCTTACATAGGGAGCCTCCCAGCAGAGTGGTCACATACAGTCCTTCCCAACATCATGGGACTTCAGAGGTGCTTTCTTCAGGACATCTGCTGAGATGTGATTTCCCTTGCATACACATGGGAAACACTGGGCTGTGAAACAGTTTCTGACCACAGCTGATGTTTGTTGGACCACAGGAAGATTACTTTCTTGAGAATCCACCGTGATGGGTGTCCGAGTTACTGATGCTTCTATAAAACAATTGTGACAAGTTGATAGCTTTAAAGAACTGACAGTTATTTTCTCACAATTTTGGATCCTAAGAATACAAATCAGAGATGCACCCTTGTGGGCAATTCTAAGCAATCTTTGGTTCCTTGACTTGTAGATGGGCATCTGTTTCACCACTGTGTGCTCTCCTTTGTGCCTTTCCTGATCTTTCCATAACTTAAAAGTGATTAGGTTCAAGATATACTTTACATTGGTAGGGCCTCGTTAACATAATAGAAGATATTATTCTCAAACAGAAATAACACCCACAGGTAAAAGGATTAGGATTCCAACATATATTTTGGATAGATACATTTCAGTCTGTAGCAATGGGTCACCCTTACTTTTCCTCATACTTCATGGCTATCCATTGAATTGTATCGCACAAGACTAAACTGACCCCCCCCCCTCAAGTTAGTGGGTACAAACCGGCCTCTAGCCACTCAGCAGTTTAGCATTATTTTCTCCTGAGGGAATCTGCCTGGCCTTCTGGGCAGGCTGAGTTCTCAGTCTCTCCTTTGGCCACCAACTAAACTTGCCAGAATTTTGCAAAAGTGGAGACAGATTTGGCGTCTTGTACTATGAAAGAACATGTTCCACTGGATAATTTGTGTGATGATTTCTCAAAAAGAGAACAATGGAAATAAAATATTAATCAAGACTTGAAATATGACTAAGGCTGGGGAAGCTGGGGAATTTATGAAATTGTATTTTATTTTTACCACCTAAGCAAAGGACTGATATATACGTGTATATGCACATATCTTTAAAATACTAGAGTAAGCAGAAATCACTCTGGAGTCAATTCAAGCCCTGAAAATAAGTATCCTCACAAATCAGGAGCTCCATCCTTCACTTCTCATCTCTTTTCCTCCCTCCATGTCCCACCCCCACCCTCACAGTACTCATAAATTCTTCCAACCTAGAAAAATATTTCTCATATGCCTTAGAGTAGGATTTACTGCTTCTGTTCTCCATTAGTCCTTCTCACTCAATATTCATTACAGTTCTTTCAAGATATAAGTGCTCTGAGTGCACTCCCCTGGGCCACTGCACTGACGGAGTCTGTGACATAAAGGGCCATCTCACTCTGGCTTCACACTGACACATGTTATGTGTCATCTCAGTCCTTATGAACTTCAGATTTTAAGTCACCCTGCTCTGAAATAAGCAAAGATTCTAGCTAAAGAGAAGATAACAATCCAATTATAAGACAGAAGGAATCTCTGGATGGTACAAACATTTTCACATTCTTGCATGTGATGCGGATGATGGAAGTTGCCGCCCACCTCGAGGAACCTTGGAAGAAAGGTCTGGCAATCCACTTCTGAAAAACCAATCCTTGAAAACTTGACACAGCTCTACCCCCGCTAATATGGAGTGGTCACAAGTCAAGGTTCACTCAACCTCAGGTAACTGACTTATTTTTTTAGAATGTAGAAAAAGGCATGAGATTAATCAGAGAAAAATGCCCCTCAGGTTTTAGTGAGTTTGTAGAATTAGATAAATTCCCATGAGTTCTCATCAAAAAAGACAGGGAACAGATGAGATCCGGAACTCAGGGAGACCACCTTTTTTTGGGTAACTCAGGTCTTCTGTCTTTGCCAGTGCGCCATCATTACCACATTTCTGTCACTCATTTCAGCAGAAAGCTTTTGCATTTTCCTTCTGTGGCAGGTGTTTTCCTTACACAGGTTCTGATATTCAAAGGTTTTACTGAACCGCAAACTGGGTGACTTGGAACACAGAAAAATTTTCCCTTAAAGCAGGGAGACCCAGTGTCTAAAATCAAAGTGCCAAGAGAGCCAAGCTCTTTCCAAAGGTTTTGTCTCTTTCAGGGACTGGTGGCTCCTGGCGTTCCTTGTATATGACGTCAAGCTCCAATTCCAGCTTCTCTCGTCACATCCCTGTTTTCTCTAGCTATCTCATATCCTCTTGTCTTCTGATAAGGAATTTCACCCTGCATGGGATGTGGAATTCACCCGGTAGCCAGAATGGCCCTAGTCCTCCTGACTATCTTTATGAAGATCCTGTTTCCTAGGAGACTGTCATTCAAGATCGGAAGTGTGCATGATTTTGAGAGGGAATTATTCAGGACACTACGGAGATGATCAGATTAGGATGACAGAAAACCACCACTGTGAAAATTGACAGATTAGGCAAAGTAAGGAAAATTGACATGGCTATAATTGACATGGCTCAGAGCAGGCAGAAAGTTCTCTTAGTAGTCTTTAGCTGATAGTTTCTATCAGTTCTAATCATTTCTAGCTCCTATCACCCGTATAAATTCAGCACGCAGCGGATTTCATCACCCGGCCACCACTGAAGAACCTGAGGGTGCAAACAAGCAATGAAGACCAGACTGTGAACCAAAATTTGATGGTAAAGGCTTTTCCCAAACTTAAAGCAATAGAAGTGTCCGAAGGCTTAACATCAAGCACCCTCTTTTTGATGCTTCCCAGAAGATTCTCAGTCATATGACTTCATCCAATTTATCCCTTTTATTCTGGAACATGAAATACACAAACCTAAATTATCTTCACAGCCACTATACAGAACCAGGCGAGATTATGTGCATGCTCTGAAAGCCCCAAGCTTTTCCTTAACTATTTCAGGATGAATTTCATGGCACTGTAAATGAAATCAGGATATATGTATATACATATATGTATAGATGTATCTTTTGAAATGTTTATTGTAAGTCAGCAGAAACCTATAACCTGCAATGTTGACAGGAACAGATACGTTTCATTCTATGTGCAAAAGGAAAAAAAATAAGGCAAATATTGTTGCTATAGCCAACTTGGGAAAGGAAATCTGACAACCTCCATCTATATCATTACAATCATAAGGCAAGACATGGAATAAAGAACGGAAGCATCTAATTTTAAATTCCTTTGAGAGAAAATTGCAGTTCTATTTAGGAAGCTGCTCTTCTGAGGGCTGAGGTAGAGGATTCCAGAAATAAGCATGATTCCTCCAGGAATGATTGTTAGCGTGGGTGCTCACCTGAGACGCTGCCCCTTCCCAGGATTCTGTCCTGAAGTCCTGCATCAATCAAAGGTGACATAAAACACCAGGCATTGGGTGTGGGAGAAAAGACTGGGCCAGGATACCTGCAGTAAGATTGCCAGGTTTCATAGTGGAGCCCGACCTCCAGAGAAGGGTTTGTAGGATGAATATTTTCATGTTTCCTGGGTCACAGTTGATGTGTAGCCTGGAGGTCACAATGCTATGCATTTATGTAGGGTCAAAATGTGAATTTTGCTCAAACTCAGAAAAATTAGACTTTCCAAGCCTATGGATTCATCATCAGGGACACCCAAAACAAAAGGAAAAAATGAATACAGGTCTTGATGGACAAAGTGCTCACAGGTGTGGCTCCAGGTCAGCAGAACACAGATGAGGCATCGGGGCATAAATGTGACTGGGTCTTCAGGACAGCAGTCCATTAACACCATTCTGAGTGGCTTCAGAAAGAGGACTGCAGCTGCAGGAGTGGACGGGGCTAGCAAACCATGTTTTGACTTCAGATGTGAGCAAATTATCAGGGATTCCAGGGGGCGGGGGGTGCTGAAGGATAATGCAGGTGCCACAGACAAACTTTACAGACATTTTGCATGAGGACACCATGGGGGTGGGGGGAACTAATGGTTAGAGCAGAGCTAATCATTCCCTTATTCAACATGTGCTGTGAACAAGGAGCCCTGGTACCTGTTGGGTTGTTAATTACAAGATCAGCAGTTCTAACCTGCCAGTCCCTTTTCAGGAGAATGGCAAGGTTTCCTATAAAGAGTTTCAGAAACACACACACACAGTTCTGCCCTGTCCTATAGGGTCACTGTATGTCAGAATTGATGCCATGGCATTGAGGAGTCTTACTTTTGTTATTTTCTTTTTTTAGTGTTCTCTGGAGTGTTATTTTCTGTTTTCTCTAGTCAAATGATATTTTATTGGAAGATGAGCTCCTAATGTGGGAAACAAAAACGAACAAACTCACTGCTATCAAGTACGTCGATGCTGACTCCTGGCAGTAAGTCAGAACAGAACTGCCTGGGTGCATCTCTGAGACGATACCACTTTATGGGAGTAGAAAGTCTGATCTTCCTATGGTGGGGCTGGCTGGTGATTTCAAACCACTCACCTTGCAGCTAGCAGATCGATGTGCAACTACTATACCACCAGCCATTCAAAATCCATAGCAATAGCAAAAATGAACCCAGGCAGCTCAACGACTGTGAAGAAGATGCCAGACTGGACAGTGTTTGGCTTTGTTTTATTGTGCATACATCAGAAATGATTGGCTGGAAGGATTCTAACAATAAGGACCAGCTAGAAATATTCCTGTCAACACCCTAGAGGAGAACCCCTTGCCTACTCCCATCACCAATACTTTCAAACAACATAGGGGTCAGTAGACCATGGTCTCAGACAAGATCACATATCTCCTGACTCATCTCCGAGTGTCTCCCACCCACCGTGCCAGAAGGATCACCTGTACCCTGGCACAAAGACCAGGACGGAACTAAGACCTTACTGGCCCTTTGAAATCTGCTCTAGCTTCTAGAACAGGGAACCAAAAATAACAATCCAATTCAATCTTTTTCTAAATGATGCATGAAGAGTGAAAAATAAACACCCTGACATCATTAAGCCAACCCTTCATCTTACTTGGGGGGAGGGTTGGGGAAGAAGAGAGGGAGTACTTTTATCTTCTATGCCACGCTTCCCCAGATGCTTGAGTACACCGTGGCCTTCCACCTGTTATATGCCTAGGGTTCGCCAAACTGACTCATCATCCCTCTGAACACCCGACTAGTGGTCACCCCACAGTGTAAACACACTCTGTGAGGCCCACTCCAGCCTGCCTCTGTGGGTGGGGCTTGACATGACAAGGGGAGCTTCTGTGTGTGCGCCCTGTGACATATAGCATGCTAATGGCTTTGGTGCCGGGCTCTGCAGGATTCCCTGAGTTATTGAGGCATTTCCCCCAAGAATAGCCCAATTAAATAAGACAGAACCAAATCTATAAAATGAGCTCAATGTAAAATTGCTGCTACAACTGGGAATGGGAGAGAGTGGGGCTCCAGAGGCAATTTTATGGGATTGTCTGTCATTGTGGAGTTTATTAAAATCATAGATCATAGATCTGGAGGGCTGGAGGTGGGGGACTGCTGCTATTCTCCTCCCCGCAGCCCCTGGGGCCCATTCGAGAAGATAGGCTCTTTAATCTGTGCCTGGAGAGAAGACGTACCGTCCACACGACACTGAGCTGACCTCCATCATCATGGCTTGCTTCCTTTCTGTTTCTGTTTGCCCCTGGCTCCATGGTGAGTTCATTTTATGCTTTTTCAGACCTCAGTGAGCATTCCTACACTTTTTCAGAACCTTCCATGAATTGGAAAAGCATCATTAAATCGTATATTTCCTTTGCCCCTCTTCCACCACGCCTCCCTCCATTTCTGCAGGAAAAACAACTGTATCCTCTGTTTCCCCCCGAATTCCATTGAGCTCATCTTTCCCTACTCCTTTACTAAACTCTTAGGGCTCAAAGAGCTTCCTTAATTTGAGGCTTTCCTTTGCACCACAGTTGGATAGGTTTGGGAGATGGCAAATGATTGGACTGGGTCCTTACACAAAGAAGCAGAACTTGAGTAGGATGAAGCAGCCATTGAGATTGACTTCCTTTCTTATCCAAGATCTGGGGCTCCAGAGTGAGGAATGTTTCATTAGAAAGAGAAGCTATTGGTACTGCACACTAGATGCTCCCAGATGAGAATGTAGATATAGCCTAGACATCCACTGGGTCTTGTACGACTAGCTCATCCATGGAGCTGCCCCATTAACACCCACCAATTTTGCAGAATACCTGTATTAAGCTGAGACCCCTCTGTGACCAAGCAAGGTCAAGGCCAAAATAAAACCATTTGTTATCATGTCCTAGAGGAGCCCTGGTAGCATAGCAGTGATATGAATGTGTTGGGGTGCAAACAGCAAGGTCAGAAATTTGAAACTACCAGCTACTCCTTGGGAGAAAGATGGCAGTTTTAGAGAACCTCACAGGGAATCAGTTCTTCTCTGTCCTATCAGGTTGTCATGGGTCCTAAAACACTTGGTGGCAGTGAGCAAACCATGGCTTCGTAGTGGAAAAACAAACAAAACATTAGCAATTGCCCCCCCCCCCCCCCCACACACACAAGCACACAGAGATCAAACGCCTCAACAAGAGAGAGCACTGCTGAGTCTCCTGAGGCCTGGTCTTCTCTCCTTCTGGATAAAGCTTATTAAGATGCCCACTCACAAAGTTGCCACCATCTCTGGACAGCACCCAACTGAAAGCTTGACCTCTCTTTAAAACTTCACCAGAACTATGTGCTACAAATCCAAATCCTATAATACGTCCTTCCTAGGAACCTCTTACTGAGACACTTCACAGTTCTCCATGGTGCTTTGTCCATCCTGGCTGCAATGGGTAATAAACACAACTTGTACTTGGAGGGCATTGACCCAGGTCTTGGATTCTCATGCTGCTTACTGCAGTCTCCTTTCAGTTCTCTTCCCCTGAGACCATAGTTATCTACCCAACAGTGAGAACTAAATATTATCATAGTCCCCGCGCAGGTTAACACACTTGACTGATTGTTTCAAAGCTACTCCGAGACACTTTAGAAGAAAGGCCCATCAACATAAACAAATAAGCAACAAACAAGTAAATTAAAAAAAAAACCATGATTCAAAACTCTGCACAGCACAGTTCTACTGGGACGCACATTTGATTGCCCTGAGTTAGAATCATTTTGCAACTAGTTTTAGATACTTATTGTCTATTGTGAAGAACACTTTGTACAGGCCTGCACCCTCAGTTTTCATGATTTTTTAAAAATACATTTATGTTATATGTTTCTAGGCTAGAACCTAAGATCCTGGAGGGATAATTTTGCGTGCATCATTGTGCTTAGTACAATTCTGGCTCAGTACATCTTTCATTTTCGATCCATAATAAAAAATATACGTCAGCCTTAACATGGTGACAGGCTGGTCCCACAGATGGCTTGGACCCCTTCTGCAAAGCCACAGAGTAGGATTCTATACTTTCTCTCTTCCCCTGCCTTTTCTTTGTCCATAATAGCTTCCAAAGCATAATTGTCTCTAATAGGTGTCCATTTATATGCCTTGATGTTTCTGAGTAAAGCAATAATGGGAGTCCTGGTGACTTGCTTCATGTCAGCAGAGAACAGGGTATAATTTTTCATATTTAAGGAGACCCAATTATCAGAAAATGACAGCATTCCCCCTGCTGATAAAACCTACTCCTTTTTATCTTGATGAAAAAATAATGCGTATATAAAAATCAATACCCAGGACTTTCTCTGTGTAGATGATACTTTTGTCAGTAACAATGATCACCAAAGCTCAATATTTCCTTTGACCCAAAAATAACAATTAATATTAAAACAAAGGAGATATTTAATAGCTCAGCTCTTCAAATTCTCCCCTTCCGAAAAAAAAAAATGTTCAGATTTAAAGACCTCTTCATTGAAGTCTCTTCTGTTCAAATTGACATTCATCAACTTTGATGATATGAAATGCTGTCCATTTAAGATGAAAGCAAATCTCTGATCCCTGGAGCTCAATAATGGGATCCTCATTTTTAGGTTATTGGACAATGACTTTGTTGATGGGAGAAAATTGCAGTTTAAGAAACAGAAGCTTTTGTTATCTCTCATGCCTACAGGGTTTTTCACTCCTTCTCTACTGGACTTCTGGGGATGGAGCAGATGATAGATCACCCAATTCAAAATCAGACATTAGACTTCTCTCTATTTGGTTTGTGGGACTTTTGCACCCGAGGATTTTTGAAACGATGCTTTTCTGCTAGTAGCGATGATCATGAACCCCTGATCTTGGCTTCTAAATATAATTGTTCACCAAAATGACAAGGGCCTTAGTGACACAAATGGTTAAATACCAGCTGCTAATTAAAAGGCTGACAGTTTGGACCCAACCAGGGTAAGAGAAAAAGAATTGACTATCTGTTTCTAATATAAAACTCTTCTTTACACATATTTGAGTGTCTCTGGATTTGTTTCTCTAGTCAACGCGGTCTAGCACATTCTCTAGTATAGCAATGTCTCTAAAATTAAGTAGAGTCATATATCGACCACAGACATATGATTGGGTTTGAGGCTCACACTTAGTTCTAGCTTAAGAACAATTGGTTCTTATAATGTTCCTGCTTGATATTCACCCTCCTGAAGAAATCACTGATGATATGAGGGCTATAGCAAAGTGTGGTGAAGAAACTAGATGGTGCTCAAGCTGTCAGAAAGAATAGCGCCCGGAGTCTTAAAGGCTTGTCTTCAAACAAGCCACCATGTAAATGAGGCATCAACTAAATCCACATCAAAGAAGCACACACGTAAGCCTGTATTATCCAATGACTATAACAATTAGAATACAAATCCAAAGGAGAGAATGGTATCAGAGGTTAAATTGTGAACACCTGGTTTGCAGAAGGCTATGAATGACAGTAGAAGCCCAAAATTCACTTGCAGGGTCCATGCATGAATTAAGCCTCCCTTGATCCCCTGTGAGCATAGTCAAAATATATGAAAAGACTTGCTGTCATACAGAGAATATCACAAACTCAATTATGGAAGATACAGCTATGCTAAGGTGTACTAGCTTTGTTTAGACTAAAAAAAAAATAAAGTGAAGGGGGAGATACACAGGGATTAAGACCCTGCTGTATTTCCTCTGACCATAGACCAGGATTGTAAATAACCCTGCTATCTTGCAGAGTACAATGTCAAGTGAATTATGGCAGATGCAGTTAGGTTAAAATTCTGTACTTTATCTTCCTTTTGTAGTTTTAAATATTTTCAAATTTGTAGTTTTAAATATTTTCTGCTTTCTTTTCAATTGAGGTCTTTCTGCACATTTTTATATTGTTTGTGGGGTTTGGGGTATATTTTTCCATTTTTTAGATCAGAGTAGGTAAATCTATAGAGAACGTAGCTGGATTAAGTGTTTCTAGGGGATATGGAGAGTGAAGATTGGGGAGAGATGGACAGCTAAGAACAATGAGTACAAGAAAGAAGGAAATGCTCTAAAATTGGTTTGGGTTTTGAGTCTGCAACTCTTTCAGTATAAATGAACTGTTAAAGTATGTTATATGTGAACTGTGTGCCCATAAAACTGTTAAAATATATAAATAGAAATAGAAATAAAGGAATTTGTCACATACACAAACAACACAAACTCAAGACTGATTAAATATTAAAATGTAAATCCCAGAACTATAAAAATCACCTAAGAGAAAATAGAGACAAATGTAAGAGCTCTATTGCAGGACGTAGACATACTCTCAAACATAAGAAAGGAAGTATATCACAATGGAAGGCAAAATAGGTGACTTGGACCTACTAAAAGTAAAACACTGATGTGTATCAGAAGACCTCATCAAAAGTCACCTGTTGACTAGGGAAAATATATTCAGCACTGACAACAAACAAGAGATTAAATGCTAAAATCTATTTAAAAACCGTAATAGCTCAATAAAATTATATTATATGCATATATAATCCAAGTTTTAAAATGGGCATAGGACATAAACACACAGTTTACCAAAAGTGACATTCAAATAGGTAACAAACATGAAAAATTGCTGAGAATAATTAGCCACTCAGGAGATGCAAATTGAAAGAACTGTGAAAGATCACTTTATAGACAAAGACAGTTCAATTTAACAAAACAGAAAAGAGCAAATGTTGGTAAGGGTTCAGAGAGATTGGAACTCTTGTCTTCTGTTGCTGAGTCTGTAAATATGTACAACCATTCTGGAAATTCAAGTGGTATTACACCAAACAACTAGGAATAGAAATTTCATAGGATTCGGTGTCACTTATGCTGAGCATACAAGTATATCCTAAAGAAGAAAGAGCCATAACACAAGCAGACATATGCACTCTCATATCCATCACCGCACTGTTGACAATAGCAAGAAGTTGGAAACAACTCCAAAGCCTATCAGTAGAGAAATGGATAAAGAACCTGTGGTACATACATGCAATGGAATACTAGGCATCATTGAAAAAATGATGAAACCACAAAATCCCTCACAACATTTAGATGGGTCTGGAGAACCTTATGTTGAATGAAGCTAGTCACAAAAGAACAAACATTGTATGGGGTCACTACTACAAGGATAAAATCTAGGACAAAGACTTTGAAAGTCTTCAAGGGAGGGAAGAAAAGGTGGGGAATGGAAGGTTGACAGATGTAGGCTTGAGTGTGAAGGAGAATGGAGGTTCATAAAAGATAGGGGAGAAATCATGGAATGGGGTGGGTAGAGTACAGGAGTTGGGGTTGGAGTGGATTTTAACTGTTTGCAACTGAAATATAAACGCCCACTTACAATAGAAGATCAGTTTTTAAAACACAATCAAATAAAGAAGACTAAAGCTTAGAAAAAGATATGGGAAAGTCCTACCCTGTTATATGGGGTAACTCTGAGTTTAAATTAACTCAATACCCAAAAGAAACACTATGAAAAGGAACCAGAACTCATGTTAAAATGGCTGATTGAAAGGTTGTAGAAGCAGAAGTTCAAGTTGAGCATTTATTATCTTCATTTTACCAGAAAACAAGAAAATGCTTGAAAAAGAATGGCTCATGTCAAGAAAAAAACAGAAACCAGACTGAAGAGGTCCACATTGGCCAAAATAAATTTTAAGATATTCATGTATTTTAAGTGATCTGAAATTTCCATATGTATTCTCTTCTTTAACAGATAGACTCAGTCTGATGGTTTCCCCTGTATGGAACTTAAAAAAAACTTTTCAATATTTTTAAGGAAAACATGTATTGTGAAGGGACAATCACAAACCTTTAAACAATGAGGATATAACCAATAGTGATAATCATCCTTATAAATTACACAATTTATATCTCTTTGTTCAAAGGAACAAATGTAAATCATTGTCTCTGCAAGTGAAATAGTTATGTTTCCTCTTTGCTTAAATTTGTTGGGGCAATACCTCAACCCTGCTCCTGGACAATAGTCTTGATTAAGGACCAGTTGGTACAAGTTTAAAACAAAACAAAGCAAAACAAACAGAAAACACACACTCAAACTAATTTAAGGAAAAGGAACTTTTCTGAAGTAGCAGAGTGTACAGTCAGACTTCATAAACAGTTGAAACCACAGGAATCAAGAGGAAAAAAATAAAGCTCATTCTGTCTCTTTCTTCCTTCCTCTACCTTCTTTTTCTTTCTCTTCTTTTCCCTCACCTTTATATCTCTTTCTCTCTCTGCCCACTTCCCCCTCAATACATTGGCCTAATTCTACATGCTTTTCATGTATTTTGTTCTTCTCTGTTTGGGCAAGTTAAAGTTATAGAGCTATAAACTGACTCACGGCTAAGCCATGAGTGTCAGAGAATAAGCGTATTTCATAGGTTTCTCAATTACTTGTCCTTTGGAGGTAGACCACCAGACATTGCTTCAAAGTTGCCTCTGTGTAGACTTACATTGCCAACTTTTGGGTTAACCGATAAAAAATATTAACCATTTGTATTGTCCAGGGACCCCCTGGATTGGTAAATTGTTGGTTGAAATACATGTTTCCACCTCAGCTGTGTAAGCAGTCTACATGTCCCTGACCTCTTTTCTAGGTTCTAATTATAAATCTTCAGAATACAGAATCGAAGTGGACCAACTTGGATCCCATATCCTCTATACTTCAATCAGTGGTGGCCAGTGGGACAGATTGACCTGGCCCACTCATACTTAAAAGGGGATATAGGGACAGGCACACTGATAAAGATATATGGGCAGGTTCTGAATTAGGATCAAATGAATAAAGGAGGAAATAATTGGATCTGTGGCATAGCATGAAAAATAGCAAGACTTGTGCATATCATCAGTGATAAATGGAAAGCTCAGAAACCAGATGGGACCAAGAAAATTAGCATAGCTACTCACAATGCAATGACTATAGAAAGAACCTATGACGAGCATGACCACTTAGACCTAGAGTTATTATGGTTCTTTGTCTCTTCAACTCTTTGGTAAGATCTCATTATGGCAAAATTCTCCTCTTTGTGTAATGACCAAATCTTGGAAATGACCTGAAAACTGTCACTAGGAAAATGATGACCCCCATTTTTGCAATAGTCACTTATGGGATGTTTTGTATCTATTAAAACAAATGACTGGGAGTTATATTATTAAGCTGAGAAATTGCACAGAATTTTACTAAATAAAAAGATAGGTTGTAGAAAAAATATATAATCTTGCTTTTAAAAATATTTTATTGCTTTAAGTGAAAATTAACACAAGCCATTAGGTTCCACTTAACAATGTTTAGACAAACTGTTCCTTCCATGATATTGCTTATATTTTCACGGTTTGTCGACATTTTCATTACCTCACGCTGTCTGTTCTAATTCCACTAATCTACCTGACTTGCCTCTTCTTAGCTTCTCATCTTTAAGATAAAGTTGCGTGTTGGGTTTCATACAATTGATTATGTAGAATATGACTGTACTTATAGGGGATGGTGTTTAATCTATTATTTTAATGAGGCTTCTGTTCCAAGTTCAAAGGGCACGTTAGGATAAATGTCTCATAGATCCCTCCAGTCTCTATCAATTAAATAAACTTGGCTTTTTAAAAGAATTTCATTTTTGTTTATTGGTCTTCCTTAATCTCTAAGGCCTTCTATTATTTCCCAGAGTGGGGGATAGTGGTAGCTGGACACCATCAGACTTTCCTGCTTTCAGGGTAGATGAGGCCATGGCTCATAGGGGCTTATTTCTAGTTCAATGGCCTCATTCCTTCTTTGAGTTTTGGTTTCCTTCATTCCCTTTTGTTTCAGACAAGTGGAGATCAATAATTTCATCTGAGATGGCTGCCCATGAGTTTTTTGCTAATGGGATACAGAATATTGTCTTTTTAAAATATGTTATGCTTTTAAATCAATTTTCTCTATGAGACTATGGTCTCAAGCCCTCAAAGTTAGTAAAGCAAACCCATGAACTGCTTGGTTATGTCCAGAAAGCAACTAAGACTACCCTCAATGTGATTTATTGTATGAATATAACTTCACACAGACATGTATACATACACAGCCATATATAGCACATGTGCCTTCCTATACATCCATATCTGCCTATGTATCCACCACGAAATTTTTTGACTGTGGTTGCTGTTGCAAAATTGTATGTTATAGCATATACTGAAATTGTACCTTGTTGAGACATACTTTTCATGCCCTCATTGACCTTGAACAAGGTGTGCAGACTCCATGCACATTGGGTTTGCTTTCTCGTCACTAACATTTAGAAGCGTCTGCTCTCTAAAAAGTGATTACCTTTCCTTACCCTGCCTATGTGCCGGTACATTGCTCTCCTGGTGTGCATCTGTTCTCGACATCCTTTATGGTATGTGTTAAGAGAAAAATGGCTACAAATTAAGCAGGTTGTCAACCTGAAGGTCGTGACCTATTTGGAGGTCAAATAAAACTTTCACAGGGGTTGTCTGATTCATAACAGTAGCAAAAGTACAGATATGAAGATGCAACAAAAATAATTTCATGGTTTTAGGGTCACCACAACATGAGGAACTATTTTGAAAGGTCATGGCATTAGGAAGGTGGAGAACCACAGAATTACAGGACAGCGAAGTTTTCAACAAATAATGATATAGATAGATAGATGATAGATAGATAGAGGGCATTCCAAACTGCTAATATTAATTACGTCATTAAGGAAGTTGGGTTGAAGAGGGAATAAGGTAGATAGTTAATATTTTATTTATACACCTTGTGCATAAGTATTTCTTATTAGAAAGCCCATGTGACATATTTGTAATATGTTACACTTAGTTTAAAAAGGATTGTTTTTAAATCCTGTATTTAGTAACCATTTTAAATATTACCACTTTGGGCTCCTCCTGATACAGAGGGACTCTGTCTTCTGAGGCCCCACATGGAGTGCAGACGTCTCTTGCATCTCTGATATCCTGACAGGGGTTATACTTTCTTCATATCTTGCTCCTACACTTACACAAAGGAGCTCTGGGGACACTGTGGCTAGGTGTTGGGCTGTTAACAGTGGAAGTGGGAATCCAAACCCACCCTTTGCTCTAGGGAGAAGGATGAAGCTGTCTGCTCCCATAAAGATGTACCGTCCCAGAAACCCTATAAAAGGTTGTGAAGATTCTGAATGCACTGAAGCCAATGGCCGTGGTTTTTTGGTTTTTGTTTTATGGATTATGTTTATACAAAAGAGTCTTGGTAATTGGTTAAGTGGTGAGCTGCTAACTGCAAGGATAGCTACTCAAACTGTAAGTTGAAATCAACTTCATGGAAGGTGTTCAGGGATAATGTTATCCAAAAAGGGCCTTTGTGAGTGAGCACTGTGGCTTAAGCTTTGGGATGTTAACCTCAAAGTCCCTGCTTCAAACCCCCAACCCCTCTGCAGAAGGAAAAGGTGTCTTTCAGCTTTCATAGGATACATGGCCTCTGAAACAGCAAGGTGATATTCTACTCTGTCCAATGGGTCACTTGTGTTCTAATTAATTCAATGACCATGAGATGTTTACACAAAATGAATTCTGATGGGTTAAGGCAGTGCCTCTCAACCTTCCTCATGCCATGACCTTTTAAAACAGTCCCTTGTGTTGGGGTGATCCCCAAACCATAAAATTATTTTCGTTGCTTACTCCACCACTGTAATCTTGCTATGTTATGAATCATAATGTAAATATCTGATATGCAGGATGTATTCTCATGGCTACGAATTGAGCATAATTCAAGCATAGTAATTAATCACAAAATCAGCATGTAATTAATATATTGTGAAATATTTATTTCTAATTAAAAATAAATGAAATTCCTTCTTGAAGCAGGGCGTAACATAGGTAGCAGTTGTAATATAGCAACAGTAAAGTACATTGCTGCAATTTGCGACAGTGTGTGTAAAAAGCCAACATCAGTGGGAAGGTTGAGGTAGAGGAGCGGCGGGTCCTCAGGTAAAGTCACACTCTGTCCTGTAGGATTTCTTTGAGTCAGAATTGACTTGACAATAAGGGATTTATGCTTATTCAATAAACTCCATCTAAGAATCATTTTTATACCACATTATCTAAAATAGTGTCTTATGCAGAGGAGGTACCAATTAAACTTTCATCAGTAGGACTAACTCATGGTCACCAATTATTCTATGCAGCCCTATACGTTATCTGTAAAAGAATTTTTTGGGAAAAACCCATATGAAGTCTCCATCTTATTTTCCTCATAGAATGACATCTTCTTTTCTATTTCAAAATAATTTATTTGGGGTTCTTAATCTGAAGGAAAATCAAGTGAGTAATTTTTTTTTTTAGTATCTTGAGTTGATAACTCAGTTTACTTGAGGCAGCCATATGTCTTTAAAATTAACCGAGGGCACCCTTGGCTGTCACAGTCCACAAGTCGGAGGCTTGAAAAGCCAGAGCTGTGATTAACCCTGTCAAAGATGAAATGGCTAATGTCAAACGCTTTCAAATGACACCCACGCTTGACCCGTTCTTCTCCTGAATGCACCTCATTACTGAGAAACCATCGTTCAAGAGACATACACTTAGACTTTTAATAAATCTGTGATCAAAATCCAGGCCTGTAATTAAACCTTTAATGAAAGTGAAAGATAAGGGGGGATGAAGCAAGGTAGGACACGGAGAAGAGCAAAGGGACGAGTGGGATGAAGAAGATCTTTGTGCTGGGTCTGTGGTCAGAAATCCTACGCCGTTCTGTTTCTTTCAGTGTTCCTATGGATCACTGGGATCTGGTCACTGCAAATTTATCAAGACATAAAGACGAATCCCTATGAACCTTTAAGAAGCTTCCAAGGAATGAGATCAAGGCACTTTCAATATTGCTGGCAATTAAACCTGACCTTGAATTCCCTCTGGGCAGTACATGGTTGTTTTATCATTATTAGCTACTATCAAGGTGGTTCTCAGGTTCACAGCGACCTTCAATTCATGATGACTCCATGCAGAACACTGCTGGAATCATCTCATGATCAGTTGCAGATGGAACCACGGTGGTCATTGGCTGATTTTTAGAAGTAGATTTTCAAGCCTTTCTTCTGAGTCCATGTTAGTCTTGAAGCATTACTGAGACCTATTAGTTATCATAGCAACTCAGAAGACTCCACCAAGAGATGAATGAGACTGGAAATGAAGTACACTGGCAGAGAATGCACCTCAGCTCTTCTGCATACTGAGAATTCAACCACTGACACACTGATACACTGTAGTCCTCAATAAAACAAATTGCCTCTAAGAATGACTATAGAAGAGACCTGGAATGCCTGGGGTGATGGTGGAATGTTTCACACAATATTTAATGAGGAAGACATAAGGGAGTAGAGGCCAAGAAACTTGAGTTTATTACTTTTATAACAATTGCTGGGCCTTTAAGCTGCTTGAGGGTTTCCTGAATTTGTAAACAATACAGGGATAAATCAATCTACTGTTTATAAAAGTCTACCATTTACTATATTCTAGATATTTACAATATGCCAGACACTGTCCTAAGTGTTTTAATATGTTATCTAATCTAATCCTCACAGTCTCCTTTCAAGCTGTGCATTATAACTCTTTTCAACTGAGAAGGCAACTTTGAAGAAGGAAAGTCAAATCACTTTCTCAGGATCTCACACCAAGTAAGTGGAGCAGATAGAACCACATTTAGGCCTGCCTGGCCCCAAAGTCAAGCTCAGTGACAGCCTCCATGAATGTCTCTGATTATCTCATCCAGGTAATGCATTTGTCTCTCTATGTGAATATCCTTTAATTGGAAAAGTGAGAGTGCCCCTGTGACACACTCTGCTCTATCTTTTTTACAGCAGAGTGAAAGTCCAGTGAAAACCCAGATGAACAACAATCCTGACACTGGCAGCATCAAGAGGATAAGGAATTAGGTTAAACAGAGATTGGAAAGGTGAAAGAAGTGAAACAGTGATTTAAGAGAGAGAAAGAGCAAGACCCTGTGCTGTGGTCTGGTCATTTTGAAACACAAAAGACAGTACCATCGAGTAAGGGGAAACCAAGTCCACAGAATCCCGATTGGCCCCCTGTGGCCAGATCGGGAGTGAAATGAGACAAGCTGGATTTTGAATAGGCAAGTACAACAAAATAAGTGAGAATTAGAGTGGCATGGGCTAGGGCAGAGCAAAGAGGGAGCCTGTGAAAGGGAACAAAATGATTCCCTAGTGGAGAACTTTAATAGTTGAAGGTTCCGGCAGAGGTTAAGGCCTGTGTGGTAGCGGATATCAGTGCTAGATTCTGAGTGACCCTGTCCCCCATTCACAATCTTGGGTGGGAGTAGGAACAAGATATTGGCTTTACCTTCCCAGACCATGTTCACATCAGTGAAGACGTGCCTTCTCAATCATACTTCTCTGTTGTCCAGGGCTAAGGTTCTCCCAATCCCTACCAACCCACTGACTAGGAATCATTTACAACCCTCTTGACTACAGAGCTGCCTGATTTTCTTCAACTGCCTTTCCCACACACAATCTCCTCCATGTCACCAGAGATCAAGCCCCCTGCCTGTGGTGCCTGTGTGATTGTTAGAGAACCCAAGGGTAGAGATTTCAGCCTCTGCCATCAAGGGTGCATGTGTGTTCAGACTACATACTAGATTCTTGTTCCACCTGTCGGTGTGCACTCTGAAGGATTCCATGTTACGGCAACATTATGGTTCAACTCCACCTAGAGGCATTACAAAAGATCTAGTGGTTTGCTTTCAGAATAGTATAGTCTAGAAAACTTTATGAAGAGTAACTTCACTGTGAAGTAGATGGGATCACTGGGAGGCAGAACCAATTCAAAAGCATTGCATTTGGATTTAGAGGAGGCATGGATGATTTGCTATTATGTATCATCAAGTTATCAAGACTCAGAACTCCCTGAGACTGCATTCTCTAAAGTCCAAACAGTGACATTTATAAGATATGGAGAAATTTATATCAAGAAAATGGCTCACGCCCCTCTCATCAGCAGAATTTACTTAAAAGGACAGCACTGAAGCTCCAGGAGAGGAACAGGTCTGATCAGAATACATGCGAGCAAAGGAAGGAGTGGGAAGAGAGAGTGGCGCTCATCCTAGCCCACCAAGCCTTGAGGATGCTCTCCCCACTCAGAACAGCCAACACACAGACAGGGCCAGATGACCAGCTCCACTATGAGTGATGACGTCCCTTGCTGACCCATGGCCCTATGGAGAACCACACTGGAGACAGGGTTGGGAGTGCACGGGGTCTGACCCTACCACACAGAGGAAAATACTAAGAGTGCAGCAGAGCAGTAGGGGGAGCAGAGCGTGGAGGTCCTGAAGGAGTGCCAAGGATAGACTTTGGGCCAGGTTGTGGAACCCCACTGGACTTGATCGGAGGTTATTCCTAGATGTCAGCAAATATATATTGAACTATTTTCAGATTTTTCTTTATAATTATATATATATATATATATATATATATATATATATATATAGAAAGAGAGAGAGAAACATTGGGGTTTTTTTCTTGTTGTCATCATTGCTTCATCTTGCTGTGTCTTGTTTTGTGTGTGTGTGTGTGTGTGTGTGTGTGTGTGTGCATATTATTATCTCTGCAGGTCTATCTAGATAAGATAGGTTGGATGATCAGTCTGGAGGAGAAAACAATGTGACCGATGCTTCTGGCGTTATATGGGAGAGGGGAAAATGGGGGAAATGAAGTGATATTTACAAACCCAGGGATAAGGGAACAAGGGATCCAAAATCAGGGGCAAGGATGATATGAGCGGCCTGGTAGGGGTTTATCAAGGGTAGAGTGTGGCAGTCATGTGCTTATGTTAATTTTATGATTTAAATGTAGGGGTGGATTCTAGCCTGTTAATCTGAAGATAGCCATTGAGTAGCCAATGAAGCCTCTATGTGGGCATGGCTTTTTCCTGAGACTTCTGGGATAATATTTCCCTTGTAAGATGAGAAGCTATTCCCCAGTTGTTGGGAGTTATTTTTAGAGACAACGAATGATGGACAAGACAAGATGGCAGCGTCTGAGGAGCCGGAGAAACCACACGGTTAGGCCCTGATGGAGTCAGACCTCTGAAGGTGGAGAGGCCACATGGAGACCCCTGCCAGCGATGAGTTGCTTCTGCCACCACTGGATGCTGTTAATGAACCCTGAGTCCTGGAAGCGAGGAGCCATGGGAGACCCCTGCCAGCACTGGGATTCTACACCCACTGACCTGTGACTTTGTGAGTGGAAGGAGACATTATAGACTGGTATCAGGCATATGGGTTAATATCAGACTTATGACTTTGAACTGGACTGGGTTGGGATGCTTTCTCAGTGTTCCATTCCTTTTGTATATAAAACCTTTCCTTATATCCATATACGTGTCTATGAAATTTGTTCCTCTAGTCTACCCGGACTAACACAGTAGGGTAACCAAGAGAAATTACTGAAGCCCAAATGAAGGCTGAGCATGATAGTGGGAGAAGAGGGAAGTTAAATGAAAATGAGGAAAGAACTTGGAGGCAAAAAGCATTTATAGAGGTCTAAATACAGGCATGTGCATAGGTAAATATAGTTACATATGATGATGGGGAAATAGATCTATGTGCATATATTTATGGGGTCAGTATTAAGGCAACAGACGGACATTGGGTCTCCAGCAAGTATTTCCTCAATGCAAGAACACTTTATTCTATTAAATTGACATTCCATGATGTTCACTGTCCTGACAGGATGGCTGAAAATAAATGTGTACATCAGCAAAAGTGGTGAAGAAAGTTGATGGTGCCCATCACGAGGTGTCTAAGGATTCAGAAGTCGGGCATCAAAGATTATAAAATAATATCATTGTGTGCCCTCCTTTGCATTAGGATCGCTGAAGACAAATGTGTGCATAAGTAAATGGGGTGAAGAAAGCTGATGATGCCCAGCTGTCAAAAGATAGAGCATATGGGGTCTTAAAAGCTTGAAGGTAAACAAGCGACCATCTCGATCACAAGTAACAAAGCCCATACGGAAGAAGTACATCGGATATCAGGCATCAAACAACTAAAAATTATATTATTGTAAATGAGGGGGAGTACAGTTTGGGGACCCATAGGCCATCTGTAGGTAATAGACTTCCCCTTAGAGTGGGGTCACAGGGAAGAGATAAAACAGTTAGGATGCAGTGTAACAATGATGGAGCATTGGGGTCACAGGGAAGAGATAAAACAGTTAGGATGCAGTGTAACAATGATGGAGCATACAACTTTCCTCTAGTTCTTCAATGCTTCCTCTTCCCCACTATCATGATCCTAATTCTACCTTACAAATCCGGCTAGACCAGAGGAAGCCCACTGGTATAGCTAGGAACTAGAATCATAGGGAATCCAGGACAGACGATCCCTTCAGAACCAGTGGTAAAAGTGGTGATAATGAGAGGTTGAAGGGAAGGTGGAGTAGAAAGGGGAAACCAATTATAAAGATTTACATATGGTCTCCTACTTGGGGTATGGACAACAGGGAAGTGGGTAAAGGGAAACATTGGATAGTGTAAGATAAGACAAAGTAATAACAATTTATAAATTATCAAGGATTCATACGGAGGGAGAGCAGCAAGGGAGGAGGAAAATTTGAGGAGCCGATGCCAAGGTCTTAAATAGAAAGCAAATGTTTTCAGAATGATGTGGGCAACAGATGTACAAATGTGCTTGACATACAAGGGACATAGGTATGGATTGTGATAAGAGTTGTATGAGCCCCCAGTAAAATGATTTTTAAAAAGAGATAGCTCTGTCCCATAACAGAAAAAAAAAGAAAAAGAAAGAAAGAAAATGGCTCACAAGATTGTAGAAGAAGCTAAGTCGGAATCTAGGCAGGTTCCAAATGCATAAGTCAGATGCTATGCTGGAGACTCCTCCTGGTTCAAGTGGCTGTGGGGACTGATGAACCCCAAATCATCAGGAAGACCACAGGTTGGTGGCTGTAGAGATAGAGGAATCCAAGGATTAGTAAACAATGGCAGGTCATTGGCTCAAGACAAAAGGACTGGATATTGAGGAGCCAGACGCATGCTTAAAAACAAAACAAGGACAAATCTGCCATTGAGGGGATCCTGTCCATAGTCACCTTATGGTACTGAGCAGAACTGCTCCTTTGGGTTTCTCTAGCTGTAAATCTGTAAAGGAGCAGACAGTCTAGTTTTTCTCCCAGGAATGGAGTTTTCACACTGCTGGCTTTGTGGATAGCAGTCTAACAAGTAAACTGTTAAGACTCTAGGGCGCTGACGCAGGATCCAGACCCAGCAAACTAAATTTCCCATAGTGTTGGCTTATATTGGAATCAGACCACCCCCCAGAGGAATTAATTGCATCCAGGTGGTGACCTGAGGAGAGGTCTGCATTCTACCTTACCCTGATCCCATTATGGAGGTTTCCAAGTGACTAGCTGATAATACATTGTGTTGAGTCATGTCAATGAGGATTACCAGGGGTTAACTGCCAAACCCAGTTAATTTGTCAAAAAAAATCTAACTACCACGGAACAAAACACTATACTCGCCTCTGCACTATACTCACAATTGTTATAGACACGGTGTCACTCCACCTTGTGGAATGTGTTTCTATTTTCCTCTGATCCTCTACTTTACTTAGCTTGGTCTCTTTTCCCTTGGACTGGTCTCTGATAATATGCCCAGCATACGTGAGCTGAAGTCTGTGCTGCCAGGGAGTGGGTGCTTTATATGCTGGCACTCTTTACCCAGACTTATTGCTGCTGTGTGTTATGGAATAGATTCCAATTCATCGTGACCTTGTGTGACAGAATAGAACAGTCCCTATAGGATTTCCTGCCTGTGGAGCCACTTAGTAGGTTTGAACTTTCAATTAGCAGGCAAGTACTTATGTGTTGCCCCACTAGGATTCTTTCATATAGGATCAAACCTATAAGTAACATTACTTGTTTCAAAAGGAAGCATATTTTTATGCTAGGAAATTTTCAAAGTCTGGGCGAATTTACTTTCAAACCCTGGGAGAATTTACTTCCAAACCAGCAGTTTGTAAAGATATGCACAAACCCACACTGTTGCCACCATGGCAAAGTTTTCGTTCCTCCTCCCATCCCCTGTGATTTCAGAAAATTTGCTCCAAGCAAATTTGCTGGATTAAAGGATCTGAACATTTTTTTAAGGTGCTTGACACTTAGCCAACTTGCGTTCCAGAAGTGTTGAAACAATTCCTACTCCCACATGCAATGCACAAAAACTCCAGGGTCACCAAACTAGGTGCTATAATTCCCCAAAAGAAAATACAGCTCTTGGCCAATCGAAGAAGTGGTTGATTTACTTGGGCATTTCTCACCTTTCTGTCCTTGGGCCAAAGAAGCCAGATGGGCGCTCCAGCCTGTAAATAGAGCTGGAGTGGAGGGAGGAACCTCTGGCATGGGGGCTTGGACTGGCAGCCAGCAGTTACAAATGGGAGGAAGTTTCAGGTATTCACTAAAATTCAGTAGTATAGGAAAATCACACCAAATCTGTC